>PVKC010002680.1:0-10116 GCA_004027635.1 Crocidura indochinensis
AAAAAAATAAAGATGGAGGAAACCATGAAAATATCAGCTATGTCAATATCACATAGTAAGCTTTATCTTTTATTTTAACCCTTAAGATAATATAAGTCATGTAAGCATTGGTATTTTGCCTCAAACTCAAACTCTTAGAGCAAATAGGGAATTAAATTATGTACTGACTTGATTGTCAGTTAGGCCCCATATGTGGTGCTATGAAGGGTCTGGGAACAATAGTATTTGACTTTGTGAAGCTTCACCAGACAGGAATAAAAGCATATAATAAAATAAAAGGTGGATGTACTAGAATAAAGTGGGTGGCATGTTTCTAAAGAGTGAAACCAACAGTTTCCTGGAATTCAGCCTCCTAACAAAAAAATCCCAAGGGTAGAATAGGATTCTAGGTAAAATAGTTTAGGTATTAGAATGAAAAAGGTTTGAAAATATGCACCCAAGAAAGAATAATAAAGTAAGAAAGAACAAAATAGATTACAAATACTTTCTGGCTTCAAATATGTTTAGGGGCAAAAATTGAATGGATAATTCAGGACTTTATACTTTAGGATGCTTTCTGATAACTCTGTGAAATACCCCAGTCTCTGATCTTTGTATACCTATTAAATGTTGATGAACTCACTAACTGTCCTAATGTCTCTGCCAACAATGGCTAACCTATTTGGAGCCTGGAAGTGATAAAGAATAACATTGTATTAAATAGATAGCCTACTTGTGATACCACTGATGGTTGTGCAAGTGATCTACAGCTTGGACAGTTCATATATCTTTGTCTCTCCTTAATGTGTTTTTCTCATTTTCCACAACAGACCTCTGCTGGAGGGGCAATGAAGGTGCCAATCTGATTGGCTTTAGACACATTTTATAGAGGAAATGATTAAGTCAAACTAGAATAGATCCAAGATGAGGGAAGGAGGCTTTGGCACTAGGTAGAGTTCATAGATTAGAGCAAACAGGCTAAACCATTTTAGGAATATTAAGATTGGTGTAGGTCAGAGGAAATGGTACTAAAATGTATTTTTAAGGAAGGTGAAGTGAAGTAAAAATTACTCCCACTTAGTTATTTATTGTTATGAGAACAAAAAATTCAATGATTCAATGTAATTAGATTAGGTGATTAGTGTATTAATAGAGAATAAAATAATTTTGAATCTGTAAAGGAATGCTGTGAGCTATAAATAAACTATAAATAAATTTATTCTCTACCAGAAAATTACAAAAGGAGCTTCTTGCTATGGACATAAAAAATATTCCACTGTTTTTGTACATCTAAGTTGAGTTAACATCAATGGTGAAAGTGTCATCCCTTTGTGGGACATAGTGTGACAATAGCATGATTCTTAACCATTCATCACCTTGCTCCCTAGTTAGACCATGGGGGTTATCCTTAAATTACTGCTTTTCAGGGCTGAGAGTGGAGTTCAAAGTAATCCTGACCATGTACTCTGTAAACTCTGAAGTACCATCAACACCCACAGTTGGCACTCATGTTCAACTTTGCCTTTTCATATTAGATATATTTGAAAAATAAACAAGAGACTTAGACATTGGAGATTATTGTTAAGCCTTCTCTATTTATATTTTTTGGGAAACTCAATGAATCCTTTTTTATTCATTTCCATATATCAGTAGAGAGCATATAACTGAAGATAAGATTTGAATAAAATTATATAGATGATATCTTATAGAATTCAATAAATGAACATTTCTGCTGGTTTACTTTGTTTAGGGACACTATAAAAGTTCCATGTATTTTCCTCTTAAGAAGGGTTGTAAGATTGAATTCAATTCTATTCCAGAGAATACCAGGGAGAAAAGTCCTACTGGGTATATGCTCTGGCAATTTACAGCAAGTAAAAAAAAGCAAGTAAAGGAAGTTCTTATCTGGTCTTCTCATTTCATTTTCTAGCCTGGAAGTCTTTACACTGAAATGATTCTCATCTGCAACCTCTTGGAACATCTGACCATGTTCATGCCAGCTTGATAACCTTTATTGGGTACCTACTATATGTAGGTCACAATGAAGGTGCTAAAATATAGACAGAATAAAATCCAGAGGAGCTCATGATGTAGTTATAATGTGATAAATGCAGGATTCTGTGGTTTCAGAGGAGAACTCGATTAAATGGCTTGAGGGATCTCCAAAGAAAGAGGTCAGAAGAGTTGAAACCAATGTCAAATTTTGGGACTATGAACCATTTTTCAATCAAGAAGAGAATTATTAAATTAAATAGGAAATTATTTGAGCAAAATTATTAAAAGATCAAGATGAGGCCTAGGAGATGACTCAAGGGGCTGGAGCCTAAGTTTCACTAAGTGGGGACCTTAGGTACTATTCCTGAAGCATAGGGTCTCCTGAGCACTTTTAGGGTGCTTTGGGTGTCTACTGACACTGCTGGGTTCAAGCAGCATCAGACCACTATTTGGGAGACATATATATGTCTGCATGCATATATATATGTGAGCATGTTTGAGTAAGGATTTCTGTGTGTGCATGTGCATGTAATTACTACCTAAAGAAGACACATATGGCTAAAAATAAATTCTAAAATTATTCTTTTAGAATTCCAGCATCCTTTATTCTCTTTCTGTTATGTTGTAGGTCCTTATTTTAAGAAACCCTCTTTCTCTTTGACTCTGTTTTCTTAGGGAAGTCAGTAACTTGGTCTTGACCTTGTAAAAGAACAGCTTTCAGCCAAATTGTGATTCACTTCTCTAGGCCTCAGCTAACATCTCATGACCTGTCAACCTCAATCACTTCACGTGGCTCAACTCCCTCACAGGATCACTCCAAACTCTTTATGATCAAACATCCAAAGTAGTTAACAAAGTGGCCTTATACAAGGTCTGGAAAAATATATACAACCAATACAATTATTTTCTTTTCCTCCATTCCATGATATCTGATGCCAAGTTTCCTATTTTAAAGGCAAGTTGTGAATATCCCTGAAAATAAAATAAATCCCCTATGAGGGAATATATGACTTTATTTCAATGCCATTTCAAGTGTACACATGTCTTGTGCATTCCAGTTGTTCAAGGTTTGTGTGAATAAGAATTTTCTCGTATACTGAGCTACGTGCCAGGCAAACAAGCTCATTTCTCTCTTTATGTTCTCATTTTATTTCCATACACCTTATAAATTAGAAATATTTTTTCATTACACAACAAAAAATCTGGAATCTCAAAGAAGTGAAGTAACTTACCCATTTTACAACTTAGAAAAGAGCTGCAAATCCAACACCCTCGTTATGTTATTCTAGTGTCCCCCCTCCCTAAGAGTCTTTCCATATGTGCAGTTTCTAGGAAGTCAGCAAAATTCCTAAGTTTTCTTCTTAGTTTTAAGTAGATTGAATGAGATGTTGGTAAACCATATATTTTCTTATGTTCCTAAATAGTCATAGACAAACATACATCGCTCTAATTCCAACACAGTTTTGTAGGACTATTTCCACACCTACTCTGAAATCACTCTTGTCTTTGCATTTTTTGGTCACCTAGTAAATGATAAATGACTTTTCAACGAAGATGGAATGGTAACAGTGTCTGTGACTTGCAAATCCTTCTAGTCCCTTTGTATTCTATTGCTAAACTGCTTTAGGCTCCAGAATCAAGTGAATATGCACATTGAACAAGGCAAGTAGGATTGAATGACAATTGGGGAGATTGTAGAACTGTAGCAATTTTAAGGATTCTCCTGCCACTCTGGTCATAAAGCAGTTAAGATGACACTGAAAATGTCATTGTGATAGCCATTCTGCCTGTTTCCAATTCAGGATTTAGTAAGAATTTTACTATTTCTTGAAATAATCAACAGGAAGCTCTCCTATCACATCTACCTCCAGAGTAGTGGCTAAAAGTTAAGTCACTGGTTATAATAAGCTTCACAGATACAGAGAAATATAGGCCACATAAACACAAGTAGAGAGGAACCATTTCCACTGACATGTTCATAAGCAGTGGACATTTTGTGAAGTATATAGTAGAAATGCAAGACCTTCATAGGAATATACTTGTTAAAGAACACAATTAAAAGTTAGAGACATTTATAATTAATATTGGAGCAGAGGCCTACACTTTTTCCTCAAGTAATCAGACTCCCATTATTAGAAAATATTTCATTACCATCTTTCTAGGGGCTAAAACAGCAAATGAAAGTGAAGTTTATGGCAAGACATGTGCAGTGCAGAGAAAAAGAAACCGAGAACATGCAGAATACATGACGTGTTTTAGCTCCATGTGGCCATAAATTTCCATAAATATCTTACTGCAGAGAAATTGAAAGCATATTCTATAACTTGACTGAATGCCTGAGGAAGTATTTATGTTTATGTTATGCTTCCTAGATGGTTATCTGTTTATATTTCTCATTCTGTGTGATGTGTTCATTCTCACTAAATCCTCCTGCTTTACTTCAAAACCTGATTTTGAGAATGTCAATATTGTGTCAAAGATTAGACTTCATGAACCCTCTTTGGCAATTGCAGTTACAATGTTGTTCCTAAAATGGGTCAGAAAGAAATAGTTGTAATTGGGAAAACTTCCTTAATGAATCTTAGTTTTATTTCAATCTATCCATCAATAAACAGAGACTTTGTGTCATCTACAAAGAGTCCTCTAATTGCACCTAGAATCCATATAAGATGGCAAGCATTTACTGTATAATCATAGTAAGTACTCAGTAAATACCTGTTTCCATTTAAAGTGGAAACTTAACTAAATATGTTTGTTTTCTGAACTATTCTCTAAAAGGATTTTCACCAAAATAATTAAAATACATTTTGCTTGAAGCTGAAAGAAAAGAAAGTCTTTTTTTTTTTTTTTTTTTTTTAGCAAAAGGAACTTGAGTTTCTCACTAAATACTTCTAGTGTGGCAGCATCTCTAGGAGACGTTTTAAGAGCCTTGCTGGTGACTTAAAAGAAGAA
Source organism: Crocidura indochinensis (assembly GCA_004027635.1). NCBI lineage: Eukaryota > Metazoa > Chordata > Mammalia > Eulipotyphla > Soricidae > Crocidura > Crocidura indochinensis. Next base: position 4,927 of record PVKC010002680.1, read on the forward strand.
AGTTTCTCTACATCACCCAGATGCAGAAAAAATATGCAGACCCCCTAGAGCCTAAGAAAAACATTCATTAAGACAGACTGTCAAAACAGTCAGCTCAAAAACCAAATTTAGGAATTTCACAAACAAGTCATGGGGTGACAGAAGCAAGAAGAATGACAGTTCTGACAGGGCCTTTTTCCTTCAGCAAACTGCCCTTAGGTGCTCTGGCCACTAGTTTCAGTGTTGAGGCTTTCCCCAAGGGAAAGGTCTCAGGAAAGGAGGGGAGATACCCATAATTGCTGCTTGTCATTAAAATATTTGACCAAATAGATCTGTCCATATGGTACTTCCTTTCTGTGGTGGATTATTTTTATATCCCATCCAATCTTCACAACCAAAGCTAATCTATACGACATCTATAAACATTCCCCGAACTTTGAATTTCTTTTATTCATATCCAGGAGGCAGACAGGGCTGTGAAAATGCCAAGGGCTGAGCTATCGAAGTCATGTCTAGTTTGGATAACTAGTCTTAAACAGGAACCTTGGTTGTTTCTGGACAAAACTGAGGTATGGTTTTGAACTCATGATTTAAAAAAATTTTAGTCCCTCATTTTTTTGTTTTATTTTATAGCCATTTCTCATATTTTTGAGATATAACTGACACTCAACCTTGTATAAATCTAAATGTTGATTTTACACTCATGCACACACTCACTTATATATAATGATTACCCCCATAGCACCCAATCTCACCTTCTGCCCATCACCTGAATAACATTTCTTTTATTGGGAGCAAATATTTTATTTATATATATTATAAAATTATTACTACCTTAACATCCATTCCTTCCTTCAGCCCTTCACAGAGATACATTCCTTTTCTTTGTGGTGAGAATAGTTCTTGCAACATTAAAAGTTATATAATTTTCTTAGTTCCAATTCTTATGAAAACTATAAAACTATCCAAATTAGTTCTTATTGATAACAGTTGGAAGTTCCGAACTTATATAAGACCTTAGAGTCTGAGAAAACTTTAGAGCAGTGGTCCTCAAACTACGGCCCGCGGGCAACATACTGTATTTGTTCCCATTTTGTTTTTTCACTTCAAAATAAGATATATGCAGTATGCGTAGAAATTTGTTTGTAGTTTATGTTTTTACTATAGTCTGGCCTCCAACGATCTGAGGGACAGTGAACTGGCCCCCTGTTTAAAAAGTTTGAGGACCCTTATCCTAGTCTATGAAAATGTACTAAAAGAAACTACATACTTATCCTTTAAGTAAGCTACCTAGGTAACTGAATAAGATAAATAATCTCTTGGTTTCCTCATTTAAATTAGAAGTAAAGGTTATTGAAAGGATTGTGAAAGTAAGGTTTTAACACAAGCACCTGAATATAGTTATCCTTATTATTATTAGTGAGATGGCACTAATGTTATTATATTCACTAGTCTTTCCAGTTCCATCTACTTTGCAGTCTGAGTCACTATTTATCCCATTCATCTTCTGTTATATATCATTGCACCTATAGTTGCATGTATCTATTATATATACAATTGCATGTCTACTAAACTATGAGATGCTTAAGGAGAAAGAAAATTTTCTATTTATTAATTATTTGTCATATACTCTTTGCAAGCATATAGTAAGCATTTATTATATGCCAGGTGTACTAACCACTAGAAAAAAAACCTACAAAATCAAGATAACCATGTCTAGTCATATATATCAAGTTTAGTTGAATACATAGGTAAATGTGTGATTACTGGAAAGTCTATGAAAGAAACAGTCTTATGAACTTAATTATGGGGCCATATCCAGTCATGCACAGAGCTTACTCTAGGTTTTGTCTTCAGGGTCATACCTGAAATTCTAGGGTACCATATTAAGTGCCAGTGATGGAACCAGGGTTAGTAGCATGCAAGGCCAGCATCTTAATCATCCTCTAAGATCTCTCCAGCTCTGAAATTAATCCATAAGGACAAAAGAGAATGAGATCAGTCAAGGTAAAAGGCATAAAAAAGTATTTATGTTTAGAGATAGACCCACAGATAAGAAAAAAGGTACATCCAAAGAACTAATAATATATTTTGATAGTTGCTAGAGAGAAATAAGATAGTTGGAGAGAGAGGCAAAGATCTTGCATGTCAACTTAAAAATCTTGTTCTTTAGTATACTAAAGTTAGTAAAGAGTTGAAAGAATGTTATCCATTTTAGAGCAGTGAAGGGAAAGAACATTTTTGAAATATCAGAAGCAAAGGGAATCAGTGATTGAGCTCTGCTGCTAATGATGGTGGAGTAGAGGGTGTGGTGGGGGAAAAGCAAAAAAAATTTAAGATATGAACAACTGATAAAAATGACCATTGAATTTTCAGGCTTTTCCAAACAAGAAATGAATAGGTTTAGAATTTATGTTTTAAAACACAATTTGTGTTCTGATGAAATATCATAGTAAGGATATTAAATGGGAAGATGTTTGAAAGAATTTAGAGTTCTAGAAACTAAAGCATCAATTAGGGTGTCTAATGAAAAGAGAGGGCAATTGAAGCCATCAAAAGGTAATTATTAGATCATGTTAGGAGACTGTGTGAAATGAAAAGTAAAAATAGAGTGGAGCATATTCCTAAGAAAATCCAATATATGAACAAATGGTAGAGTTGCTCAAGAAACTATAAAGGTATCCAGTAGAATTCTGCCATAGGAATTATGTATTAGTTTCCAGAATAAGGGAATAACTAGAAATAACACAATAAAGTCCAGAAGTGCAGATGGTAACTTTTACCAGAGATACTTCAGAAGAGTCAAAGTGAGCAGAAGTCAGACAATGAAGCAATGAGGAATTAATGGGGGAAAGGAAGCAAATTCGTTAATTCAGAAGTTATTAAAAAAAACTTGTTAAAAAAAAGGAGATGGGAAAATAAAGAACTTTGTTAAGGAGTGGGAGATGAAGAATGGAGAGAGAGAGAGAGAGTGAGAGAGAGAGAGGGAGGGAGAGGGAGAGGGAGAAGGAGAGGGAGGGAGAAGATGGGAAAGAACTTGAATGGGGTAATAAAGTAGAAGTTACTCTTTAATTGTTTTTATTTTGCCAACATAGACAAGAGTTTTCAAGGTCAAATTTTTGATGTGAAAATAGTTCTCTTTCACAGGCCATTAATGTAATTAATTATAAGTTCACAAATGATCCTAAATTCATTCTCTCATGTCCTAGAAAATATTGTGAGATGAGTAGTAGAGAAGTTATGACAATAATAGAGGAGGAAAGTCAAGTACTAGTGTGAGATAAACTTTACTTAGCACTACAAAGTATAATATTTCAGTTCTAAGACTGGAGCATGTTGATTAAAATAATAAATTAGGCCCTTAGGATGGAACTGGATGGAGGTGGATGGTGACGAGGCCTTTCTTCTCCAGCTAAGGACCACGTGGCTTCACCTTCTCCATTAGCCTGTGGGTCTGCCAGTTCAGGTGATGCGGTGGGTAGAAAACTCACGTGTAGTCAGGCTTTCAGAGAGATAACATCTTTATTTGCCTTGGCCAACATGTGTGGCCTATAATCTTAAACCTATTTAAGCATGGTCTTGTTAACTTGCCCCCCTACATCTAGCTTCTTTCAGCCATCTTTTCTACTGCTAGTTCTCCATCCAGGTAAATCCTCTTCCCTTTGTCCTTCTGGTCAAAGACTTTTATTACCTTCCGAGACCCCTCCGAGAAATGGGAGGTTCTTTCTTGTAGGTCAGGTTACAAGAAGATTGAGAGGTGGGGTTACAGAGCCCACATCAGGGGGAAACATATGTGGTTGCCAACTTTCCTAGAGTATGACACCATCAACATTTTCTTTAGCATGGCTTTCTTTTTTTTAACAAATTTCTCATATCACAAATATCATACCACAGATTACGGGTTTTTCTCTTATCTAGGTTCTGAATGAGCCTGGTAGAAGCTTGAGAACAGGGATATTATTGACTGTAGTATACCCAGTGTCCAATATTGTCTAATACACAAGAAAGAGGAGATGGTCAAGATTCCTTAGAAAATGTCAGACTCTGAGTCAGGAACTTACAATGTTTCTCAATCCAGGTTGCAAATTATAATCACCTGAGGTATAAAATTTATTGGAACCCTGATCACATAAAATCAATTAAATCAAACACTGGAGGGAAAATGTTTCTTTTTCTTTTGTTTGCTTTTTGTTTTGGGGTCACATCCGGCAGTGCTCAGAGGTCACTCCTGACTCTATAGTCCACTAAGTGGACTTTAAATACACTGAAATAATGGTTATTTCAGCATATTTATCTACATACATATGTATACTTTCTGTTGTTTCAGAGACTTCAAGTCACCATATGTTAAGAATTATACCATGAAAAATACATCTAGAAATTGTAGTGATCAAAGTTAGAAATTTCTAGAATCTTACATTCCTACATCAGTGGAAATTTGGTGTCAAAAATAGCCCTTGTTGACTATAGTAAACATTCACCCATGAATTTCTGAAATGTATTAATTGGTCATTCTCTGGCCAGTTATATTTTTGATGATAACAGAGTCCTAGAAATTTTGGTGTTCTACAATTAGTTTTAATACATTAAGCCAGTATTATAATAAAATATTCTATAACTAGAAGATAAAAACAAGTTAGAACTAATCAAATGTAGGTATGTACTCCATTTTTCATAACCTGCACTTTCTTTTTTTTTAAATAATTTTTATGGTGACCAAAGTAAATTACAAGTCTTTCACAGTAATATTTAAAGTACATAGTGACAATGAATCATGGCCATTCCCAACACCAGTGCTGTCTTCTCACCATCCCTGTCCCCAGCATGCATCCTATAGCTCCCTCATTTGTCCCCTGGACTGCTAATGTAACTTCTTCCCTCTGTATATAGTCTGATTATTTCTTATTTCCATTCAATGTTCATAAGACTGTTTTGTCCTGGTACCATCCATTCCCCCACCCAGCCAATTCATGAGGCAGTACAAGATGATTCAAGTTGTGTGGTTCTGTTGGGAAAAACAAAACAAAACAAAACAAAAAAAACAACAAAAAAGACGAACAAACAAGCAAAAAACTGGGAGGAGTCCGTCTAGGTTATAAATATCAATTTAAAAGAAGAAAGGGAGGGGCCAGAGAGGTAGCGCAGCCATAGGGTGTTTGCCTTGCAAGTGGCTGCCAGGACCAAAAAGGTGGTTCGAATCCCGGCATCCTT
>PVKC010002680.1:10216-32929 GCA_004027635.1 Crocidura indochinensis
AAGAAGAAGAAGAAGAAGAAGAAGAAGAAGAAGAAGAAGAAGAAGAAGAAGAAGAAGAAGAAGAAGAAGAAGAAGAAGAAGAAGAAGAAGAAGAAGAGGAGGAGGAGGAGGAGGAGGAGGAGGAAGAGGAGGAGGAAGAGGAGGAGGAAGAGGAGGAGGAAGAGGAGGAAGAAGAAGAAGAAGAGAACCCAGCAACAAAAGAACAGCCACCAAATAATTACAAGAACAAAAAAGAAAAGAGAAAAAAATCGAAAAGAGAAGAACAAAATAAATAGAAGAAAAAGGCAAAAAATGAAGGAAGGAGGGCTGGTGTGACAAGGTTTTATCAAAAAGGCTTCCTTTTCTTTTTCTTTTTTTCTTTCTTTTTTTTTTTTGCATTGGGTAAATTAGAAAGGGAATTTCCTTGGCCTCAGAGATACACTGTCTCTCCGTCCCTGAAACATACTGCCAATGGGAACAACTACAGACTCTGTACATGCTCATTTTCACACCTATGGTCTTTTTTATGGTGCCAGGAAACTTTGTACTCAGTTGTGTTCGATAAAATCAGGCCTCTGTAGCTAGAAAATGCATTTTCTTTTTTAATCTAAAAAATAGGCACATTAGAACTTCACTACAACTTACAAATTTAGTGAAACTGCAGGATAAACAATTAAGATACAAAATTTGATTATAATTATATAAACAATAAACTACCCTAAAAGAAAATTTAAAAATTATTTATGCTGTAGCAACAGAATAAATAAATGCCTAGGAAAAAAATTAAATGTATTAGGTATAAGATTTGTACAAAAATATTATAAACACTCATAAAGTCAACAGGGATAAATGTAAAGATAATAGAAATAATGTTTAGTAACTGAAAGAACTGCTATTAAAATATTGTCCAAAGTGTATATACATTCAGAGTACAAATACCATTTTCACAGGTAGGAGAAAAATCCAAGTTTGTATGGAACAAGGCACCAAGTAAGCAATTTTAAGCAAAAATGAAACAGGAGACATTATATTTCCTATTTTCAAAATATATTAGCAAGATATTGAAATAAAAATTGTATGATATTACAAAATGTAAACATATAGACAAGATAAATAAGAAGCCCCCAGTAAAATTACATATCTCTAAGGTGAATTATCTTTAATAACAGTATCCAAAGCATGCAATGGGAAAATAATAGTCTCTTCAATAAATAGTCTTAGAAAAACTAAATAATCACATACAAAATAATTATATTTAGCTTTTAAAGTACCATATAAATATAAACTCAAAATAAATTAAAGAACTATACCAAAAACCTAAACTTATTCATGTACTAGAAATAACTAAGGGAAAATACTTGATGTTGGTTGAGGCACTGAGTTTTTGGATGCAATCCTCTAATCACAAGTAAAAAAGGCAAAAATACATTTGAGACTATATACTATAGTCTACAAATCAAACTACAAAATAGCTGGGACTAGAGAGACAAAACAGTGGGTAGAGCACTTGACTTGCATGCACACAACTGTGTCTTTAACTCCCATACCCCATAAGGTCTTCAGAGACTGTCAGGCTTGATTCTGGGCACAGAGCCAGGAATAAGCCTAAAGCACCAGTGGGTAAGGTCCCCTAAACCAAACTCAACTGAAACCAAACAAAAATGAAACTGCACAGTAAATATAAAACAATCAGTGGAGTCAAAATAAACCCATGAATAGGAAAATATAGGCAAATTATATATCTAATAAGAGGCTAAAAATCAAATTATAAAGTAGTACATACAACTCAAGAAAAAAATCTTTACTAAGAAAGCAAGGATCTCAGTAATCATTTCCAAAAGACTTCAAAAAGGTGCTCAGTAACATGAACATCAGGAAGGTAGTCTCACAATAAAACATTACCTCACATCTGTTAAAAATAGCTATTATTATTATCATCATTATTAGGCTTCATCTGGTGGGATTTGGGGGTTACTCCTGGGTCTGCACTCAGAAATAGCTCCTGGCAGGCTAGGGGGACCATATGGAATGCCAGGGATGGAACCTGGGTTGGCCACATGCAAGGCCTTATCCACTGTGTGATCGCTGTGTTCAAGAATGACTATTTATAAAAAAGACAAAAGACAAAAATTAGTGTGATGATGTGAAGAAAAGAAAATCCTAATGCACAGTTGGTAGGAATGTAAATTAATTCAATTCCTATAGTAAATAATGCTGAGGCTTCTCAAAAAAATAAAAATAGAATGACCATATGCTCCAGCAATTCTCTTCCTAGATACAACCAAGGAAATTAAAATCAGTATCCCAAAGAGATATCTTTATTTACATGCTTATTGCAGCTTTATAGACAATAGCCAAAGATGCAAAAACAATCAAAATATTTTATAATAAACTATTAAAACTTATATATGTACATGTACACAATATACTTGCATATACATGAGAATATACACACAATGAAATGTTATTCAGTCAGAAAGGGAATAAAATGGTATCCTTTGCAACAAAATAAGTAAATATGAAGGACACAATACTAAATAAAATAAACCAGGCACAAAATGTCAGTCATTGCGTGATCTTATTTATTTATATGGGAAATCTAAAACAGTCAAACTTAGAGAAACAGAAAATGGTTGCTACTGGCATTTTGTGGAGAGGATATTGGTAAAGGGTTACAAAATCTCAGCTTTTTTTTTTTGTTTGTTTGCTTGTTTTAGCTTTTTGGGCTACATCTGGTGACACTCAGGAGTTACTCCTGGCTACACACTAAGAAATTGCTCCTGGCTTGGGGGACCATATGGGACGCTGGGGGGTAGAACCACGGTCCCGTCCTAGGTCAGCCACATGCGACACAAAAGTCCTACCACTTGCACCACCGCTCTGACCCCACAAACTCTCGGCTTTCAGTTGAGTAGGTTCTATGTGCCACATATAGGTTGACTAATTATTACTAGACTGTATATTTAAAAATTTATAAGAGAATACATGTAAGGGCATTCATCACACAAAAGAAGGAAAAAGCAAATGTGAGATGATAGATATATAGCTATTTTGCTTGAGGTGATTATTTTACAATGAATGCACATATAAAAATATTAAGTTGCGTACTTTAAATGTAGTATATTACTTTCCAATTTTTATTGTTCAAATATATCTCCAAAATAGTGCTGATATTTGGCTCTATATGAAGCTTTCTACATTTATCTGATTAAATCACAGGAAAATCCTCTGCGCTACATATTACATTATGTAAATACATGTTTGTGGATGAAAGAACTGAAATTTAAGTTGGTCGGGGGACTTTTTCAAGGTCAAAAAAGTCTAGTTCTGTCTGACTCCAAAGCCCTATCACCACACCATACTGCTTCTTCCACAGGAAACAAAGGAGCTCTTGTGCTTTTGTGGTCTTGTTCAAACTGCAGTAACATTGCAGGGACACAGTACCTCATGCGGTGGTGGTGGCAGCAGCAATTATTCCATTATTTACTTATAAACCATATCCCTTTCTGTGTAGAGAATATTAGTATTCCAGATACTCGCAAAAGTGTGATTTTTCTTTTTCATTCTCTCCCCCTTGTTTGTTTTTCTCTCAGTGCTAGGAGAAACAGTGTGCCAAAGGTCATTTTCTCTTATTATCAGCTTTGGGAGTAGAACAACATTGTTGATGACCACCAAAACGGTTGGGGGTTCCATTGATAGTACAAATGCATTACTCAGAGATTTGCCAATACCTTTGATTAAGAAAATAAAGAAAAACTTACAAAATATGGAGTAATTAGATATCCTCAAAATTGGGAGAAAACCTGTAGTGGAGCTAACCTCATAAGCTTACACTTCCTTAATGAGCCCTTTACTGGTGTTCTTTTCTGTATCCTACGTTTGGCCTCTGTCCTAATATTTTTTTGCACTGTCTGGTCGTTGTCTGCTTATCTGACTGTTTCCCAATGAGACCTGAAGCTTTTCTTGGCAGGGACTCTCTTCATTTTAGTTTTCCTAAATTTGGCACAGGGCCTAACTACAGGCCCTTGCTTAGCAATGTGTGAAGAATGAATGAATGAATATAATCTTATTTATCCTTAAATAGAATTTGTTAATTATATGTTTACTGTTGGTATAATTTTGAAATCTTGATGAATCTGTTTATATAAATTGCCAAGTCAGTAAAAATTCATTAACCTATGTACAATTTTTTTTTTTTTTGGTTTTTGGGTCACACCCAGTGACGCTCAGGGGTTACTCCTGGCTTTGTGCTCAGAAGTCGCTCCTGGCTTGGGGGACCATATGGGAAACCGGGGGATCGAACTGCCGTCCGTCCTAGGCTTGCGCAGGCAAGGCTTCAGCGCCACCGCCCGGCCCCAAACCTATGTAGAATTTTCGGTTTAGAATATATGCTACCTAAATTCTGATCTAGACTGTAATCTTTATTAAATGTACCTAATGAATCATAAGGCCCACTTTTCTACATTATTTTATGATTTTTTTATGTTTAATAGTACCTTTATAGAAGTTTTGGAGTTCTAAAATTCTAAATCAGCCATATTGATTCTGAGTATCTTTCACTCAAAATGGCATCTACTGGGTGGTTGTTTTCTATCTGAAGGAATAAAATATATATAATATGACTAAATTGGGAAGAAAGAATAAGAATAAAAAGTAATGTGGGCTGGTCTGAGAACCTGACCTGATATACATTTATATACTGTAGGTATATAAGATGAACTCTCAAGTTCCTTATAGTTAATCTTCATTATCTGTTGGATTTACACCACTGGATTCAAGCAACAAGCATTCATGGCTGACTCAATCTATAAATGAATATAAACTATATGGCTAGAAAAGACATCTACAAATAGACAAATGGAATTGAAACCTGTGTTGTTGAAGGGTCCCCCTATATACAAAGTATGTCTATATAATTCATTTAAATGTGGTTAGGCACAAGTATCTAACCCCTTACATATTTTTTTCTTTTTTACATAATATTTATTACCTTTTAACATCTAATTTACTTACATGTTAACTTTTAAATTTATTTACATATTTTGTCTGACTCCTCAAGTAAACCAGATACATAATAAAATACGCATTGCTTACTAATACATCCCAAGTTCTAAGAATAGTGCCTTGCATGAAATAGGTCACAATAAATATTTATTGTATGATTAAGTAAACACAATTTTTTCTAACTCTTATATGTTACCTTGATTTACAGAGCTTTTTGTTATTTTTTTTACAAACATCTTCATAATAGTTTACCTTGAAATTCATTAGACTAAATCAAAGGATTCTGCTCATCAAACCAAAACATTTTAACAAAATGATATTTTTTAGTAAATTGAAATGACTTTCAAGGAAGGTGCTGATTTTACAGCAATAGTAACACTTCAAAGCTTGTTCACATCTGCTCTTGTATTTGATTCTCAAGGAAATATAGTGATAAAATCAATCAGGAAGTACTATTTTCCAACTTGATAGATGAAACACTTCTAGCAAGTGGTAAGGTGAATGGTCTAAGGCTTCTAAATTAGTGTAACAAAGTAGAAATCTGACTAAGCGATGGAAGTGTGGGTTAGAGGCAGAAGAGTAATAACTTGGAAGAGATGAGATTTAAGATAGACAAGTCTAAGAGGTGTGTGTTTTACCACCAAACTACTCTGGTCCAGCTTAGTAGCCAGTCAAAAAAACCAAACCAAACCAAAACAAAACAAAACAAAATAAGAGGCCCAAAAGAGTGAGAGAAATTAAATGGTGGAGTATGGATTTAAACAACCTTGTATTTTTTTCACAGATGAGAAGAATTGAGCCCAAACACAGCCCAAATACAGCCCAAACACAGAAGACTTCTTAAATCTATGATGTCCTCTCCATGTCAATGCTCTAGTCATTTCTTACTTTGACAATGCCTCTGCACTGTTGTCACTCCTTTAGTCCTGCCTGTTGGAGAATGAAACAAACTATACTGACACAGCATAGTAGTGTGTTCTTTTGCTTTATTTTGGGGAAGAGACATAGGTGGTAGTGCTCAGGGATTACTTCTCATCCTGTGCTTGTGATCATTCCAGGTGTAGTCAGGGGAGACCATATGTAGTAGTGGAGATTAAACATGTTATGTGCAAGTTAAGTCCCTGGCATGCCAGACTATCTTTCCAGTGAGATTTGTTTGCAAGGGGAATATTTGAACTTTTATTTACCTATTAGTAAGATGAAACCATAATATGACATTCAAGGATTCTATGTACATCCATTCAAGGCTATTTCCAATTGTTAGGATGGAAGTATAGTGGGGAAGGAAGGGTGGGATAACAGATGATCTAGTAAAATCCAAGAGTAATTTAAAATCTGGCCTACAAGAATCCTAGCCAAACAATGAAAATTATTTGATAATAAAAACATCTTGTTGGATAACAGACATGACAGAGGCTCTGCTTTCTGGAAAAGCTGCCTGTGAAAACACTCCAGGGACTGAGACAAAGGCCTTAAAAATAGCTTTCTGGGGTTATGTGGGCCTGGTATATATGTATCAGATTGATCCAGAGATAAATATCTACAGCCAGGCTGCTCCTTGTGCTGGCATCTGTGTCTGGTTTTCATCTGCTTTCTGCAGGAAAATATAATTTCTTTATTCCTATTATCCTATAATCCTTATGATCAACTCCTCACCTCATGATTAACTCCCCTTTGATTAACCATGTATAAGAGGCCAGCAGAATATAAAAGGCAAAAAAAAAAAATACAACACCAATAAAATTGCTATTGACCATCAGTCAGTAGCACATTTCATTTTTTCTACTCTGCACCAAGTACCCTGTACCACTGTATGGTACACTGCTAAGTAATGCAAACATATAGGGGTGAAGATAAACAAGCACATAAGAGGGGATACAGGAAGGTTTAACTTTCTTTTTGACTCTACAGTCATCACTCACACTTAAACAAAAGATAGCATCTCTTTGGCCCCCACACCTGTGCCGAAAGATTGTAGAAAAGCAATAATTCTCACTCCCACAAGTGTGAATGGCCATTATACAAAGGAAACCCAAAGGCACACAGAGCAGCAAATACCAGGATGGCAAGGCAGGTCCTAGAGCTTAAGCAAAATACCATTGGGTAACAAGTATACCAGACATAGAGGGGCACTGAATTTGTGAGCAATAGAGTGCCAGACCCCTGAACTTCATGGAACAATCAGGAACAGCTAAGTGAAAGACAAATAACATCAAGAGACAAGACTGGTAAAGAACGTGTAGAGGACTCAGGACTTCAGGAAACCTAAAACTATCTTCTTAGGCTATTAAAGACCATAAAATCACAAACATAGTTAATAAATAACTATAACATCATGCAATGTAGGGTTTTGTATGTGAATAGTCAAGGACCAACCTATTCAGGAGATAGTTCAGTTTTTCTGCAACACAGAATCATCTTGACCTTTCCAAGGATTCTTCTGTTCATTCTCTCCAGGTTCTACACCCAGTAAATATTTTGTCACACTCTAATTATGCATAACTCCTTATACTGTTCTGCTTTGGCACTTGTTGTTGACTTTTTCTATTTTGGGTGAAATTCTAGTCATCCTTTAAAGACAGCTGAACTGAAATTGTGAGTCTTCCCAACATTCACAGACAGTTGATTGCATTGTATTTGCGCTCCTGGACCACTCCTTTCAATCCCTGTTTTGCTTGATGCCCTAATTGTTTAAATCTTCTATTTCCAGACTGTGCTATCCGTAAGGGCAGGAACTAATTTGGTCACTGTGATATCATTAACTTACAGCACAATACATGGTAATAGTCGCTATGGCAACTTATTTTCATACTGTATTTCTTGGGTCACAAAAAGCACATCATCCAAGAACACATTAGAAATGCAAATCATTGGCCACATCTCATAGCCATTGTATTGGAAACACTGGAAATGGGCTTCTATCCTCCAGTTACTTCTAATGCATGATAAAGTTTCAGAACCTCTGTACTTCAAGTAATCAGGAGGAAATAATCAGAAAAGACTTCCCTAGGGACAGTGTAGGGGAAGTATTAGTATTAAGTATAACAGTTTGGATATGAAGACATGAAAGGGAAGGGCTTTTGACCCATGGTGTTACAAGAATAAAATCATGAAGAAAAAATGTGCATCTTTAGGCCATGCTATCGGTCATCATTGGAGTGTCTAGGAAGAGTGAAGAAAAGTGACAATAGAGTGCTTATTTCAGTAGCTTTCTCATTCTTCTGCATCCTCCTCCCCAAAACTTCTCTTCCGAAGAGACTATTTGATTCAGCTCTATGTCCTGATAGCTGAGACAAGGCTAGGTATCAGCAAATTTTTGGTAAATATCTGTTTAACTACTGAAGGTTATAAGAGAAACAGGTTTTCTGAGACCAACCATATCATGCCACTATTCTGAGAAAGAACGTTGCAGAGAAAAATGGTTCCACTGCAGTTTAAACATAAACTTTCCCATCTGGCTCCATCTAGTGTCCTAATGGGCATATTCTAGATGAAGACATGGTTAGACACAAGAAACACTGCAGTCACAGGAAAGATGGGAGGCAGGACAGTCACAGGACTCTGGCAAATCCATATACCAGGCAAGGATTATATTTAAACTGAAAGCAATTTTTTTTGTCTTTTGTACCACATCCGGTGATACTCAGGGGTTACTCCTGGCAATGTGCTCAGAAAGCATTCCTGGGGACCATATGGAATCGAACCAGGTCGGCCTGGATCTGCATGTGCAAGGCAAATACCCTACAGCTGTACTATCACTCCGGTTCCTGAAAGCAATTTGAAATCTGAGTTTTTGGCTATTATGTTTTCAATGAGTCTTCCATTTGAATGTCCTGTGGCTTATTGTTTGTTGGTGATGGTATATATTTGTGGATAGGAGGGAAGGATGAGGCCACTCCACTGCAAATGCCAAATTCCAAAGCTTATGCATTTAGAATCTTTACATTTCCATATCAGAACATTATGACAGGTTTTTGGCCATGTTCTATAACCTCCACCAGGGGGTATCCCAGGCTCTAACATAGTATGCAAACCTAAGACTTAGAAGTGGTCATTTTCCTTAAAGGTGATCAATACATTATTGTTAATGTTGTAGAAAAGAATAGAATGAATGTGGTCTTAAAGAAAAAAAATCAGAAATTCAAGCATATGTTTAGCAGTGCTTATCGAACTCTAATAGTAAAAAGTTGAAAATTACCTTAAAAATGATTGAATTACTTATATGCATACTATGAAGAATTATGAAACTCTACACTAATATTTTGAAGAATTTTTAATAATATATGAAATTGTAGTGATCAATAAAATTTAAAAAGTTTAATAAGATACACATTTTCTTTAAATATTTCATTATAAACACAGAAAAATGTTAAGAAATGCAATGATATAATAGTTTCTGAAATAAGCAGAAATTCAAATCCTGATTTTTGTATCTTTTATAATTATCATATTTATTATAATTATGAAATGAAATTATGAACTGTGTAGTAAAAAATTAAAATGTTAACTAAAGACAATGAGGGAAACTAGTCAACTTAGATTTCATAATTAATAAATATGTATGCAGTTATAATAGTTCAGAAAACGTTACTTTGCCAATATTCCCTATTATAATGCAGGTCCCAGTATTACTTGGAGGTCACATATTCATATTCACATGTTTTGATAATCTAACTTTCTATTTTCAAATAATTCTGTTATTGTTGTTAGATAATATTTTATTATAAATAATACTTCATATCTAAATAGATAACACATAATTATAATTATAAAGTATAATGACATGGTTATGTAATAATTATAATTATTAATAATCGTTATTATAGCCTATTTTCAAATTTAAGAGCCATCTTTGAGATATTCTACATACATGTAGAATAGTTGTGGATATAGGATAAAAAAATCCTATATCCTTGATACAGTACATTCTTGATAAGTCATCTGTCAGCAGCATTGCTTATATATTGTCCCAGATATTTTTACACAAAGATACAGTGAGCAAATTGGTATTGGTAAACTACTTCTTTTGCTACTGGGCCTTGGAAATGGCAGGTCAGTTAATGTTGTTTATGTTTCTTATGTACTTAGAACTGAGCTAGACACTGTGCCTGTCTTCCCTCAGGTACACTTTAATGCATCTTCACAGTGCAGAGTTTTATGATCTTTCTCTGCCTTGTTTTGCAAACTAGGATTCAAGGAGCATAAGTGACTTCTCCAAGGTCATACAGCTAGTACAAAAAAAAATCAGTTATGGACTCAAGCCAGATTTGTCCATTTGCAAACCCAGGCATTTCCTTTCTTCGCTTCTGAGAAGGTCACCTCCAAGGGAGAATCAAAAGAATGGAGGAGGAGGGGCAATGTCTGAAGCTCTCAGGAGGCACCACTCTGGCCAGCTCCTGCTCTGCACTCTAGTGACCTTGAGGTTGAAAGGGACAAAGGAGCAGACTCTCCTGATGCTCTGTGATGAGTCAAGAGGAAAAGCAGCTCTCAGGAAACAGCTGGCCTTTCTCCAGCAGCCAGGCTGGGAGATAAACAGATCAATGCAGACACTTGCCTCCACCTAATGAGCTAATGGCGCAGGCAGAGTACTGCCTTATTGGATTGCTGGTCATGCTGACAGGACCCAGAATAAAGCAGACCGAGTAAGGGTGGGGACTCATTTCCCCCCTCCCACCCTGTAATCCCCATCACTCAGTCCTGCTCTATCATATGAGAAAGTCAAGATCTTGCTCTTTTGTTTGTTCCTGAGTGCTTTTCTTCATGCTCCTAAAATAATGTTGAGTTTGATAAAATGATATTGATGGTTTTTCTAATCTAGTGTGTATGACTACTGAAGGAAACTGTTGTATTCACAAGAGGTAGCCTGGTATATTGTTAAGAGTCCTTTTTTGCACATCAGCACAGCCACATTCTATTTTCCATGGTCACTGGTTGTGGCACTTGGGGAATATCCCTACCTCTTTCTGGATCTCAATTCCCCCCTGTAAATCATGCAAGCTCTGGGGTGGCAAGAATACAAGGCGCTTCTGAGCCACATGTATCACAGTGTAAATAAAGTAGCTTATTTGACACTAAAAATATATTAAGACACAGACAGAATCTTGTTACTGCCACTGTAAACCTAGGTAACTGTTAATAGTTATAACAGTGACAATTTTAGTAATCAGAACAAAGGTATGTTTACTGAATATCCTCTAAGAGACAATCACTGTCACTCATCACTAACATGAATTCTTGTTATCTTTAGGTAACTAGTTTCTGCCTCTCTAGATTTCTTTCCTCACTCTCTCAGAAACCTCAATTATTTTCTACTATTCTTGGTATGAAACAATCCTCCCAAGCAGCCATTTCTTACCTCTGCCACCACTCAGAGATTACCAGATTATCTCATGAATCCATCTCAGTCCCTATTCCTGCTGTGGTTTATTCCCAGTATATACAGGTCCAGTGTTTATGTATGCCATGTGGACAATTCCTGTTGGCACTTGACCTAGCCTTCCCTGATGGGCAGAAAAAGCTGCCTTAATTTGGGGAGAGGGCAGAAATTTCCCCAAACCCTTTCTGAATACTCAGATGAGTAAAGGCAGACCTGCAACAGAGCCACAAGAAGATTAAGAATGGGGCATTTCCAAATTGGAACAATGCTAGGCAGAATACTGTACTCAAAGACTAAAGAAAACAAACTATAGTCACAGTGACATTCTTTGAGACCATTTGAAAATGTCATCTTTATATATGTCCTTCTCTAGGTGTCTTCAAGAGAGATTTTGGTCTAAAAATATCTTTAGAATTATAAACAGTGGGTTACATCTTTTTTAAACTGTGAAATACTTTGTACAGATGAAATTATATTTAAAAGCCATAACATAAAATTGGCACAGTGCTGTCATTAAGTCTCCATGGTGCATAATTTGAAAATCATGAATCTAGTATAACTAACTCATATTTACTCGCTGGTGATGAGGCTGTGACCAAACTGGGTTTATTATACTGTTCTTCTTAGATTCCAATGCCTTTTCTACTGTATATACTCTTTGCCATACATTCACTCTCCCACAAACAACATTTACTTCAATTCTACTATGTTGATTTTATTGAGGAAATTTCAGCAAAATATTATTTAAGTCCAGAGAGAACTCACAGAAAACCACTGATTCATTGGGCAAGCAAGAACAGAAGGAAAACTCTGCCAATGGGGTTATAATAGAAATTCTTAAAATGGCTCTTTTGACATTTTGGAACAGATAATTCTTCATGGCATTGCAGGATACTTAGCACCATCCATTACCTTAACCCATCAAAAGGTAGTTTCAGTCACCTCCCAAATCTTGACAATCAAAAATATTTCTAGACTTTTCCAAAGGTCCTGTAGGGGAGGCAAAATCATCTCCAGCCACTATTCATATTCGAATAGTTGACACAAAAGAGTGACATATGGGATCTCACTAGGTGTATAAAATTAAAAGCCAGGTAAATGAAAAGGAGAAGCATGGTAAGAATTCTAAGTCACATGCTTCTATATACGAGTATGCTCAGTGTTTGTATTTTTGTGGCTGTGGAAGAAAATTTAATTTCTAAAAGGAGAGTGGTAACTGTGAAACAGTTATCATTAGAGTGGGGATATGAACATGGTGGAGAAAAAAGGAGCAGACCTTTTGGCTAATGGTGGAAAACCTTTGAGTGGCAAATGACATTGTCTTCAGCCTAGGCTTTTCTCAAGTATTCCAGGCATTAATTGTATGGAATATATTGTGACCAAATGAAGGCCACCTGCCTCTATTCTGCACTCTTCAATTACTTCAGAATGAAACATCAGCAAATTCCTCTCCCAATTGGACTTTGGATTCCTTACCTGAAACAAAAGAGAGTGAGCAATGTTTCTTACCAAAGGTTCAGAAATTTTCTCCAAGATCAGGAATTCATGTTTTTTTTGGGTTTTTTATTTGTTTGTTTGTTTTGTGTGGTTTTTGGGTCACACCCGGCAGTGCTCAGGGGTTACTCCTGGCTCCATGCTCAGAAATTGCTCCTGGCAGGCACGGGGAACCATATGGGGCACCGGGATTCAAACCAATGACCTTTTGCATGAAAGGCAAATGCGTTACCTCCATGCTATCTCCAGGACCCCACGGAATTTATGTTTTTAATACGTTTTTTTTTAATTTGGGGTCACACCCAGTGATGCGCTGGTGTTATTCCTGGCTATGCACTCAGAAATCGCTCTTGGCTTCAGGGAACATAAAGGATGCTGAGGGTTTGAACTTCAGTCCATCCTGGGTCAGCCGCGTGCAAGGCAAATGCCCTACAGCTATGCCATCACTATGGCCCTATTTTTCTAATTCTTGTCACAATCCAGAGCAGATAAAGTTAGGCTACTGACTACTTAATTTTAGGCTCAGTCAGTCAAATCTGAAATGTGCTTTCTTGGACCATATATTACATTTCTATAAATGGGAGTATGTGTGCTTTCATCAATAACTTCAAGCAATAACAATAATAATTGATAATAATAATAATAATGGTATTTATCTTTCATATATAGAGATACTATTTTCAAGTACCTTTTTATATTATTTTCATATATATGATCATCATAGCAATTATTCAATGTGAAATCAGCACTGCCACTGAAAATGTGCAGAAAGATGGTATGCTTTTTCCTAAGAGCAAATTCTGAACTCCTTGACTTTAAACTTTGCTATCTGTTATGTACCCAGATGCCTATGCTTCTCTAAGAATAGTGGATATTATCCTTCAAAGCCTCTCTGAGATAGGACATAAATGCCAAGTAACTGAGAGGGTTTGCTAAATGTGGAGGGGAGAGAAGGCATGCCAAGGATACTGTGCTGACTGTGATAGTGGCATCAGAGTATAAGTACCAAGCCATGTGCTTTTAAAAGGGTAGAAAACAGGAAACCAACAACAACAAAACCCCAACCATCTTCTCACTGTTTGCCTGCCAAGGCTCTGCACTGGGACATGAGTATGGAGTTCTGCTTAGGGCTTAATTCTATTGATTACACATTCCATTTTCCAAAGTGCCATTTGCCTGAAGGAGCAGGTGGTGTTTTCGGCATCCATTTAGCTGATATATTAGCCATGTGGCTCAGTGCATCAGCAGGCCCGAGTCATCAATTTACGGTGAGATGACAGAGGGAATCACTCACTGCAGAATCATAATAGGAGGAGGGAGGCAGAATACAGATAAAAGCGCTGGAAACTTGGCCCTGACTTGAGCCTGACTGGAGCAGGGGCTAGATGGCCCAGCCTAGGACATCTGATGGAAAATAATAAACACATTAAAGATAGCTCTGTGCTGGGACTATGCTGGACATCGAAAGAGTCACTAACATTCCTCCTCAGTTTAGTTTGGAAGACAGTCATAAACTACTTGTGACAATAGTGCCTGAGATAGGGATGTAGTAGGTGAGAGAAAATTGTTTTGATTTTCTACAGCTCTGGATCAAATACTAGCTTTATTGTTTGCTGGCTCTGTAGCCTTGGCAAAGCTAGACCAAAATCTCCTGAAGTATAGGTACTATATATATCTAATATCTTTTGAATGGTCAGTGTCCTTGTTCAGGTTGGCATTGCCAACATAAATCACCAAAGAATATTATACAATATTATTATAATACAAATAAAAGTAGTAAAAATGACATTTATTTTAACAAGTGTATCTTTAAACCTATATATGATGTACATATAGAGGTTAAATAACTTTTATATGGTCATGTACTTATAAGCAGTAATGGAGCTGGGATTCAAATTCAGATTAGTTTTATGTTGAATATCGGTTATTCAACACTAGAATTCAACTCTTCTCAAGTTATTTAGCCTTGCAGAGAGACTTAGCCAAGTGTATAATACTCTTTTCCTTCTTCAAATGCTCTTATAAACATTATGTTATTAGAATTTTCTGATAAACCCCCCATAATCACACATTTTAATATCATGATTAAGATTATGATATTTAGGGAAGACCTAGGAAAGCTAGAACTCACCTAATATAAGAAAGGTTTCTTGAGACCAGAAAGATAATACAGTAGATATGGAAGTGTTTGCTTGTATGTGTCCAATCTTGGAATTATCCCTAAAATACCATATGGTACGTCGAGCTCACCCAGAGAGATCCCTGAACACAGCTGGGTATACCTCCCACCACCCCCCCAAAAAAAAGAAAAGAAAAGAGAGAAGAAAAAAGTCAGATAAAGATAGAAAAAAAGATTTCTCCAGTTCCTATGTGAATAGCTATTCTCTGATGAACTCTAGAGAGTTCCTCAGGCCCCTTTCCTTGCTAGTGTTCAGGTATTATTCTTTTAATTTAGATCATTAACCGTTTATTTTGAAGACTTCTTATTTAAAATTCAACAAAGTGGATGTTGTCAAAGGCAAAATGTGAATAAAGTCAATGGCTTTAGAGAGAAAAAGATCCACTGGCTCTTAAATTTTAGAACAGAAATTGCTCTCATATAATTGTAAGTGTACAATTAGAGAAGAATTTACTTCAGAGAAAAACCATCCCACTTTCTCTTTGCTCTGATAAAAAAAAATTTTCCCCACTCTTCCCTTAGAAAACTGTTAACATGGAAAAATAGATACTAACTGGTATTCACTCACACATTTATTGACTCTTTCATTCAATACATTATTTTTTTAATTTTTGGTTTTGGGCCACACCCAAAGATGTTCACAGGTTACTCCTGGCTATGTGCTCAGAAATTGCTCCTGGCTTTAGGAACCTTATGGGACAATGGTATTTGAACCACCATCTGTCCTGGATTAGCTGCATGCAAGGCAAATGCCCCACCGCCCTACCGCTGTGATATCGCTCCAGCTCTCATTCAACACATTTTTGAGAGTCTTTGTTTCATGCCATAATGAGTACTACGGAGAAAGCTTCACTATTATTCATAATATAGAGGAAGCTGATGCTTGTACAGTTATAAACAACATGACCATTCATTTTATATTATTTTAAATAAAGACAATTTAGAGTAATTTAAACTAGTGATTTTAGACCTTTAAGCATTGAAATAACACCATGTATTGATATACAGGTCCACAGATTGACAGTTAATAATCATTAAACACCAGGAAAATTTTAAAGTATAGTATATCATAAGAAAGAAATAGTACTAAATCATATGGGGCCGGGCGGTGGCGCTGGAGGTAAGGTGACTGTGCTAACCTAGGACGGACCGTGGTTCGATCCCCAGGTTCCCCATATGGTCCCCCGTGCCTGCCAGGAGCAACTTCTGAGTGAATAGCCAGGAGTAACCCCTGAGCGTCACTGGGTGTGGCCCCCCCAAAAAGAAATAGTACTAAATCATCTAATAATTTCAAATAATGTGATAAAATGCTCATAGCATGATAAATAATATAAAAGTATATATTAGCCACTTTCTCAAGTGTCTGTATAATCATATATATGAGTTATGTTTTCCTATGATATATTTTCTGTATTTACAAAACATTCCATAACAGTAAGATATTAAAATGAAAATAATCTAAAATATACTGTAAGAATTATTTTTAGATATGTATAAAATACTCCCAACACTGAAAGAATACATTTCCAACTTTTTATTTTACAAATGAATCAATTGTTATTCTGAGAGTTTAAAAATATTAAAGCTCAAGGCTTTGCAGTCCCTTAGTGGCTGAAGTACAACTCAAAGTTTCCATTATCTAGATCTACATTGGAGCTTTCCCCCACTGAAAAACTGATTTTCTGAGAGCTAAGTGACTGCCTGAATGTGTGGATTCACCTGCCTAGAATATCTCCAAGGGTGTGACAGAGCTATTTCAGAAAAAAACCAGAAGTCAGAAGGAGAGTGGAGGATCTATAAGCATAAATAAACCTGGAGGAAGTGTGCAGCACTGCACAAGTAACCCTTACTATTTGTATTTTAACTTTTTTGAAATTTATGGTATTTGAACTTAAAGAATTCAAGGTCTGGACATGTATTCATGTTTTAATTTAAATTTAGAACATATAGTCCCAGCATAGAGCTTCTTTTAATGTTTGAATATTTTAATAACACAGAACTGTGTGCTCAGCATTCTTGATTAAATATACATCTTAAAATTCAATCACTGTTAACTTCATCATGGTAGGTTATAACTGGCATTCAATGAATTTTGCTCTCAGCCACAAAACCCAGCTTAATTTTGACAATTATATATGTGTGTATGTATCTGTGAGCATGTGAAAACCCTGCTCACAACCCCTAACACAACTACCACCTCCATCAATCCTCATAAAGTATTTCTTGTTTTTTTTTAATTTATATAAAATGTTTATTTAAGCATCATGATTACAGGCATAATTGTAGTTGTATTTGAATCATAAACAGAACATCCCACTTCGTATTTCCTGTTTTTACAAGGATCAATTTTATTAATTATCAGTCAGTGAACATCAACATGGAGCAACTGAAAGATCAGTGATTCAAGCACTCAATTCTACTCTTAGATTTGGATCTGAGGAGCCCTAAGATTGGGCCTTATGCTTTACCTATGCAAATCCATTTCTCTGCCCCTAAAATTGGTCAAATATGTGTACCTAAAGGAATCTTTTTGTTTTTGGTTTTGGTTTGGGGGGGCCACACCCATTTGATGCTCAGGGGTTACTCCTGGCTATGTGCTCAGAAATCGCACCTGGCTTTGGGGGACCATTTGGGATGCCTGGGGATAGAACCACAGTCAGTCCTAGAGCTTGCAAGGCAGATGCCTTACCTCTAGCGCCACTGCTCCAGCCCCTATCTTTGATAACTTGATCATTTTTTTGTCATTCAAAATTACATCTTTACAAATACCTTTGATTTTGTCCTTTTAGGGTACATGTAATAAAGGTATACAATAGGATGCAAGGGAATAGGTATAATACTTAAAAACTTGTTAGCTCAATCTATAACTTATGAAGTTAGACATGATTTGTGAGCCTCCATTTATTTCTTATCTAAATCCATTAATGTTTCAAAGAGCCTGCAACATGCCCCAGCTACCAATTTACTGATAGGATGCTGTATGGGTGAAAGGAATCCATTACTAAAGGAACTCTTACTACCTAAGGAGCTGTTCCTTTGTGTGTTGTCAGTGCATGTCAGAACACTCCATGCAAAATGAATTAAAATAAACGAATTCAAAAGTTTGTTTTTCATTTACCTTATATTAAACAGGGGATTTTAAAAGAGTAACAAAAGGATAAATTTAGGAGACATAAAGTCGATAGTGTTTACTTAACAATTACCATATAGATAAGGCTAAGAAGCTATAGCTATTGATATTAAATGAACTACAAATAATGTGCATATTCAAGAGCCTGAGGGGATGAAGTACATTGAGTGAGTAATATATGAGTAGATGGTATGTCTCTCTCCAACTCAAAGGGAGGTTGTCCCTCTTAAATGGCATGTCTGAAAATGATATAAACAAAATTATAGTGCCACTATTAGAAGATAAAATGCATGTCCTATAACAAAATATTTAAAATATTTTAATTGGTCTTTTTATATGAATACACATATGCATATGCACAGATAGCTATAACTACTTTTGTCCTATAACAAAACATATAAAATATTTTAATTGGGAGCCGGGAGGTGGCGCAGGAGGTAAGGTGCCTGCTGCCTTGCCTAGGATGGACCACGGTTCGATCCCCCGGTTCCCATATGGTCCCCCGTGCCTGCCAGGAGCGACTTCTGAGCGCATAGCCAGGAGTAACCCCTGAGCGTCACTGGGTGTGGCCCAAAAACCAAAAAAAAAAAAAAAAAAATTTTAATTGTTCTTTTAATATTAATACACATATGCATATGCACATATATATTCTTGTATATATTGCATTATTAATCATGTCTATATGTCTATATCATAAAAGATTATTATATTGTGGACATACATGTATATATATATAGATATAGATATAAACTCCATTATGCCACAAGGCAAAATCCACTCAGCAACCCAAACTACACACTTGTTTTCTGAGGTATGAGAGTCCTCAATGCCTACACCCACCTGTTTCTACCCTCATCTCTGTTCCTCCTTCATTACAGAAGTACTCCTATTGTAAGCTAATGATAATCTAGAACTCCTGTGGCTAGATGGACATGGATGAAGATGAAAAACGTTTTTAGAGAAAGCCTTTAGTCTTATTACAATATCCCAATCAAAGGTGAAATATTACAGTTTAAAGAAGACATTAACATAAGGATGATCAAAACCCTTAGAATTTGAGATAAGGCCAAGAGATAAGGTGGCTGATCTCCAAGAGCAATGGGAATGATTTCAAATATTTTTTTTTTTATTTTAGGTAGCTTGAGTCGCTTTGCTACCTGGCTAGAGGAATATGATGCTCTTAAAGTCAGGTCACTAAGATACCACAGCCTGCAAACTTGAATGGAAAGAATCCTGGAATTGAGCTCAGGACAGAGGTGCATGTATTTCAGTTCTGCCTAAATCATGCATTACCATTCTAGGCAAAAATTTAAACTTTGCACATCTGTAGTCTTCATTCATATCAAAAACTATTGATTAGAAGCACCTGAACATTTCAAAATTTACTTGTCAACTTCACAACAATATCAATGTTACTAACTTGCATTTCACAAGTTAAAAATAAAAAGAATGTATCTAATATGCAGACAAGATAAGTATTCATAACTCACTTCTCAAGGACTTCTAATACTTTAACTTTGGAAAAACCTTCAAAATGCCATTAATATCTGAAGCTGCATTAGATGCTCTGACTAAAGGAACAGCTGTGTTATATGAATCTCACTATCTTTCCAGGCATTTGCATCAGTTGTTGGATTGGTAGCCTAAATCTGAGAACTTAAACTCTGATAGCTTAAAAGTTATTTTATTTGTTTGCTCACTCATCGATTCATTACTTGGCATGCCAGGTAATGTGTTCATGACCAAGTAAATCAAGACTGACTATGGTCTGTAGAGACAGTATACTAAGAACTTGCCTTGCATGAAGCTAATTGGGCTGGATATCTGGCACCATGTATGTTTCCCTGAGCACTTCTTCTAGTGCTCCCTGAGCATAGACCAAGGATAAGTCTTAAGCACAACCAGAAACAAGACAAACAAACAAAAGGTTTTTTATGAAGCACCTGAGCCCTATATCTGATAGAATTATTTTTGTCCTACAAAAACAAAGGGTTGAATCGAGAAGTATGCTGGAAGGGACAAGGAATGGGAAAGTAAGATAAATACACTTATATACAATAAGTAACATTTATTCCTTAGCAAGTATAATATATTAAAATATACCCACTAACAAAAAGAAAGGAGTCAGACTAAATCTTCTGAAGGATGTTGAAGAGATTGGGAAACTAATTATTAAAAACATCGAGAACAGAACGATAGGTAGTTTGTTATTATTAGAGGTTATTCAACATAACATTAAGGAAAGGGCTCAAGAATTGAAATGTCTGAATTCAACTCCTGACTGACTCTGACACTTCTAATTGTGTAGTCTAGGCAAAATTTTTCAAAAAAATTTTTTTTCCTTTGTGACAGTTTCCTGTTATACAAAAACCAGGTATAGATAAAAATACCTTAGTGAATTGTCTGTACATACATGGCAAGCATTCTAATTGATGGGGGGGTCACATTAGTAAGCATTAGCTAGCAGATACTGTAGTGGCAGTAGTAATAGGATAAAATATTAATAGCATTTTGTCACAGAAATAGTGATAACCCTGAAGTAGTAGTATCAGCATGCTAGTAAGTTTATAGTAATAATAGGAGTGGTAGCAGTGGAACTGTCATTTATAGTAGTTGTGAAGTTTTGTATTAATACAGCAGAGATAGAAACAGGAATCAAGGGACTTAGCCGAGAGAACTGAGAGTTTCGAATTCTTTGTCTCATATACAAATTTTAAAAAATTATTACAACTTGTCTTTTCCTTTATTACTGTGTCTACCCAAACAATAGGAAATCTACCATTATTGGCAGAAGGTCAATGATTTATATAGCAGGAATATGGAGACCAGGATATAACTTTTCCCTTCCAAAACGAAGTATGGATGTGTAGAGTAAAGATGACATCTCAAAAAAGTGCATTGAGGGCAGGCATAGTAGAGGGGGTTAGGGGTATGAACCAGCAATTGAGAAGAAGGTTATAAGGGAAAAAAACTAAATGGCTCTTAGCATATGTGTTAATCAGTGTGCTTTCCTAAAAAACTGATAATGAGGGTTGGTTCTCAAATGCGTATCTAGTCTCTAGTCTCATAGTTAAGAATCTAGAATCATGGGGCTGGAGAGATAGCATGGAGGTAAGGCATTTGCCTTGCATGCAGAAGGACGGTGGTTCGAATCCCAGCATCCCATATGTTCCCCTGAGCCTGCCAGGAGCGATTTCTGAGCGTAGAGCCAGGAGTAACCCCTGAGGGCTGCTGGGTGTGATCCAAAGCCCCTCCCAAAAAAAGAATCTAGAATCAATGGTAAGAGAGATTCAAATTCAAATTGACCCAACCAATTCCACTACTTTTTTTTACTCTATGTCTAATACAAGTTTCATGAGTGGGATGGACTGCAGCTTTAAAGCTGAGGTCTAGAAAAACATGCTACATAGTTAATAATATTAATATCTAAGGTAGGCATTTTCTTTGTTCAGATATTTTTTAAATGACTAGTTCAAGGATAGATCATAATTTGAAGTCATAAATTCATCTTGTATAAGAACTTTAGGAATTGAACCAAGAATTTACTTTCTCTCTTCTTGGCATTAAATCCTGTGAGAAGCTTCCCACTGGCTGGAAGGGGAATTCAGATCTGTGAGAAAGAACAGTGGTAGCCTCCCCACTGGAGCTCCAGATTAGAGATGCATTCCAGCAGCAAGAATGAAAGCTTAATCAACATTCGGATTAGTGCATCCCAGCTTTCAGAAGTTTGAACTCAATTAAAATTTTCAACTAGAATTTTGGCACAGGTGTCTTGAGACAGAATCTGTTGGTTCTGGCTCTAACCCCAATTTTAATATGCATTCCTGAAAGGGCATAGTTGATTCAGATAGGGCTAGGGCTCCATTTAGACAATGTCACAGAAATGTAATAAAGTTCTGTCTAAAATTCAATGGCAATTTAGTTTTGTTAGAGAATCAGCTGATTCCACAGGGCTCTCTTTCCCCTAGGCTTACTATTTTCCTTCAATTTATTGCCAATATTTTAAAGAGACTGGTGATGTGGAGGAACACTAGACTTGGATTCCAATGGTCTTTGCACAAATTCTGGTTTCATTTATTAACAGAATGCTCTTGGCAAGTCATTATATTTCTGGGACTCTCAGTCTTCTCATCTGTAAAACTGGGGTAATAATTGAAAATGGTACTACTTCTTAAAATGGTGGCTGTGATAATTTAAATGAGACAACAGATACAGAGGTAAGAAATAGCAGAAGAGGCTGGTAACATGTCTGATACATGTACTTGCTGAACAAAATTGTTTATTGTCCTTCAAAATACCACTTCTGCTAGGTTCTGATAGATTTCACTGTGAAATTTCAATTCTTAATTCTCATACCATGATCTGTCCACTAAATGCTACTTTAATTTCAAGAGCTTTCAAACTCTAGGATTTTGAAACTAATTCTACTACTTGCCTTACTTTTACCAACTGATAGTTCCTGAGCTATCTACTTATTCCTCTTGCCTTCTCCTGGTTGGAATTTTGTTTGCTTGTTTGTTTGGTTTTTGGGCCATATCCAGTGAAGCTCTG
>PVKC010002681.1:0-42144 GCA_004027635.1 Crocidura indochinensis
TTTTGAGTCACTCAGCGGTGATCAGAGGTTACTCCTGGCTCTGCGCTCAGAAATTGCAACTGGCAGGCACAGGGGACCATATGGGATACCGGGATTCGAACCATCTTTCATTCTGAATTGCCTGCGTGCAAGGCAAACACCCTACCGCTGTGCTATCTCTTCGCCCCCCCACCCAGAACTGAGTTAATCATCTCCATTTACCAATATTTACAACAGATTCTTGTGTTCTGACAAAAATATTTTCCAAATAAATATATTTAAATTTTATTTTAATTTACTTTTAATAACTGTTCTATTTATGCAGTACTCGAGTTAAAGACCAGCTCTGGCACATAACACATCAAAAAGAGTAAAAATTTACTCTAACTTACCCAAATTCTTCAATAATCAAATTTGAAAGGTCACTATTACCTAATTATGAAACATTCTTTTTATTTATTTATTTATTGTTTTTGGACCACACCCAGTGACACTCAGGGGTTACTCCTGGCTATGCTCTCAGAAATTGCTCCTGGATTGGGGGACCATATGGGATGCTGGGAAATCGAACCGCCGACCATCCTAGGCTGGTGAGCGCAAGACAGATTCTACCTCACAGGTGACTTGCGCTCTGGCCCCTAATTATAGAACATTCTTGATTGATACAATTAATGCTTCTGCTACATTTTTTTTATACTTTTAACATATTGTTTTGTTTTTGGGCAGCAACATTGATGTTCAGGGTTTATCCTGGGTCTGTGTTCAGAAATCACTAGTGGCAGGCTCAGGGTCCAGATGGTATGCCGGGAATCGTGCTGCTTGCAAGGCAAATATCCTACCCACTGTGCTACTGCTCTGGCCCCCATAAAACAATAACATATTTATTATTTAATTTTTTCAGTTTTGGGGCCACACCCTGTGGTTAGGGGTTACTCCTGGCTTCTGAGCTCAAAAATCACCCCAGGCAAGCTCAGCCATACCATATGGGATGCCGGGAAGCAAACAGTGGGCAGGGTACTTGTCTTGCATAGGGCCAACCTGGGTTCGATTTCTAGGGATCATATGGTCTCCCAAACCTGCCTGGGCTCAACTTCTGGCATTCCATTTTGCCCTCCAAGCACTGCTGAGAGTAATACCTGAGTGCAGCCAGAAGTAAACCTTGAGTACTGCTGGGAGTTTTTTCAAAACAAAAACAAATTCTCGTAAACCAATATATTCTCTCTGTCTCACTCACTCTCTCACTTTCTCTCTCTTATTCAATAGTTACTTTTCTTTCTGTTTTCAACTAAGTCTGGAGTTAATATACCATTCAATTTCACTGTCACTTAATCCGTGGTTCTGACAAGTCACTCAGTAAACATTTAGTGACACATTGATTAAGATATTTTAAGAGGTTGTATAAACTTTTTTATTTTCTTCTTTTCCCAGATATTTTAACTAGATGCCCTTAAAGAACAACTGCTACATCAAGTAGACATACTAGTATCTTTTATATAAAAATGTTCAATAGATAGGATAATCTACCCATTTTCATTAAAAATATTCTTAGTGACAATTTTTACTCATAACCTGAATAATTTGAGTATGCTCAAATTGGTATGGTTCAACAGAGAAACATATCAATTAGGAGTTAGTGAGACCTGTGCCATGTTAATCACTTAACATGAATTCCTGGAGCACACTTAAGAATAGTTTGTAATTAAGGACTTGACATTTTGGGTATATGATACATCCATTGTAAGCATGCTTCCTCTGTGTCATAGGCAGTTAGTAGCAGCCACTAAGACAAATGAACTCATATTTTTTACACAATTATAGCATCATGAAAATTTTATAAAACAAAAAAGTGTGCCACACAGTAAATATAATTTAAAAATGTTAGTTCATGCATTCAAGCAAAGTTTGGTGACACCCTAGAAATAAGTGAGTGGGTATCAGAAAGAACAGGCATTTCTAAAGTTTTGATAAAGCAGTTACAAATTACTCACATGTTCAGTAGTATCATCAAATTCCCACTGATTGAGATTAATATAGTTGGGGAGGGGGAAAACAAAATAAAAAGAAATGAAGAGATATTTGTAGCCATATATAGGCAGTACTGGTCTTCAAAGATTAAAATTTTTCAGCAATTTAAACAATGATTAAGGAAAACTTAAAGAGTTTGAGTGAGTTTTACAGCTATTCTCAATTCCATTTGAATGGTCAAATTTAAAGATAATCTGTATTGTTCTCACTAATACCAGATTAATACTAAAATTTTTAGTATGTGGTTCATTATAATTAATAATAAGACATAGCAAAAGCTAATATTTGCAATTATAGACTACCATATGATACTTTGATTTCTTAGTTAAATAATTAAGTCACTAATAATATTAACATGGTTAATTAATACTGTAGTCATATAGCGCCAGTAAAGTACAGCAAGATGTAATAAGATTTCAGTACATTGTTCATATGAAGTTGTCAAAACCATGAACACACATATGCACACAAAAATAACAACAAAAATGAACAATTAATAAAGAAAGTCAAAGTACAAAATTGGGGAAATGACATTTAAGGCAGATGTGTCAAAAATTTCATTGTCATAAAAGCCTAATGAAAACAGAATTAGAACTCTATCCAGTTCTAATAAGATCATCTTAAATGAGCAGCAGAATACCAAAGCATGATGGCCATATTTATTTATCATAATTTCAAACTTACAAAACAAAAGATAAAAATTAATTGCTTTGTTAATTTTATACTTTACAAAAAGTAAAAAATAGTGAGAAAAAAATCATCAGGCTGGTTTATTTTCAGAGCCTAAAGGACTTTATAAACCTCTAACAAGACTGAAATATGTGGCCTTTAGTCCAAAAACAAAAACTGAAGTTAAAACATTAATCACTAATCCAGATCCCTCTCTGAAAATGTTTCGAAGTGGAAATTTGCAACTTTTCTGAGTTGATGATGACATTAGGGTGCTTTTAGACTACTTTGTGTCTCAGGGATACTTACTGTTCTTTTGTTTTATAGAGACAAAATTTAGCAACTTTCACATAAACATATATTTTTATCACATAAAGGGATTATTTTAATAAAAATATACTTAAAACCATATCCAAACATCCAATTTGCTGTATAATCAATATTTCCCTAATTTCATTAATAGTCCCTAATAGTCCTTTAACTATTAGAATCAGCATAGTTAAGCTAGTTTATGGATTAACTATAATTCTCAGTATTGAATTTTAATTGATTAAAATTATACTTTCCCTCTAGAAAAGTTGGTATAACACAGGTGAACTATGGAACTATATATAATCACTCCTAATTTATTTTTAAATTTAAATGATCAGTTTAAAAGACTCATTATAAAAACAAGTGGTGAAAGTACAGCAGTAAACTTCTGGCCTAGATACAGCAGGACTTTCCATATAATCAACTATTTTAGAGAGTCACTAACTTGATTCAGCACAGGGAGCTACCAATTTATTCTCTGTGATGCTGTAATTTAATTTTTATCATCATTGTTTCCTTTTTAGGGAACTAAAACAATTACTTCTATGCAATATTTGGTATGATAAGAAGTACTGCATAAATATTACTTGAATACATTTTTTGAATAATAATGACCACTTTTTAAAAAGTAAGTCATACTTCAGAAATTAAATCATTTTAATTCCAAGTTGTTTTATCATAACAGAAAATACCCACTAAATTGTATCACAAAAAATCATAACAGCAATATTGACCCTTAGATAGCAACTTTTCTTAGGTTTGATTACATCAGTCAAATTTTTGAAGCTAGAAAGGTAAACTCAGATATAGCTATCGAAAGATGACTATTTGTATTTTCAGAAAATTGTTATAGGTTTTTAATCAGATTCAAGTATCATTTTATCATACTCCTCACATTAAGTCAATTCGAATTAATAAGGTATCTAGACATGATGTCTTTTGAAACTAGAATTTATACAGAATTTTTTAAATGTCAAAAGCGAAGCTTAATTCAAGTCTAGATGCAAATAAATACATCCTCTAAAGGCATAGAATGGAATTTTGATGCTTACCTGTGCATCAGCCAGCATAACATCCTTCAGCATGGGCTGGCCCTTGGGCTCACCATTTTCCATCCTCACATAATGCACCTGGTATCCTCTTATCTGGCCATGCTGTTTACTGGGCACAGGCGAGCGCCATGAGACTTTTACAGATGTTGAGTTGACAGCCTCTACCTCGACTTTTCGAGGAGGACCACTAGGAACTGGAACAACATCATTGGATAAAAGAAAATTATAGGCACTTGTCCCACCCAGTCAGAGCATTTTCTTTACTTAGGACTTTTCATTTTTGATTTTTTTTTTTGCTCTTTTTTCTTTTAAAAAAGGGCAGACCCACTAGGATTCCTTTGAGGAACATCCACATTTTCAACCAATGAAAATGCTCAACCAATCTGCTCTAGCTTTTAAGAAAAGATCAAAAAACATGACCGATGTCAAAAAAGAAATGGAAGAAAAAAAGAGTATCAGAGAAATAGAAAAACATGTAAAAAAATGTACAAAAGCCAAGGAAGATGCTTTGAGGTTCAAAGCATTAACGCACAAAGAGGTATAGCATTGAAATAATAACAAAAACTTGTTGTTGATTGTTGTGTGCTTTTTAAAGTTTCCCATTTAATAGCAGAATAAAAATATTCCTGATTATATGGATTTTCTTCTTTTTTTTCTCTTATCAAATGTATTCCAAATAAGAGATGCCAAAAACGGGAAGCTGAGCATCAGTGTCTCTGAAATATGCAAGACCAAATAAAAGGCAACAAGAAGATAAGAAGGCAGTTTTGAAAAGTCAACTTCAAAATGAAAAAGAAGTCACTTTATAAAAAAGCCAAGAAGCAGAAGACTTTAGTTTGAAGCACAAAGAAGGACCTGGATGGCAAGGTCATAGGAGCAAAAGGTTCTTTTAAATAGAAGAAATTACTCTCTTGAGATTGGGCAAAAAAAAAAAAAAAAAAAAAAAGAATTAATTAATGCAAGAAGAAGAAAGCTCCCAGGATGTAGGAAAAAGAGGTCTTTGAAAAAAAATACTTCAGTTAGAGCGATGCTGGGTCAAAAAGATGAGCAGGGAAAAATAGGTTACTTTGAGCCTAGCAAAGCACAGCAGACCAATATTGTGTCAGAAAGGTGGAAACTGACGGAGCAGAAGCAACATACCATCTTCATCGGTTCGAATCAACACGGACAAGCTCTCAGGGCCAGGGCCGACATCTGTGTGGGCTGTCACAGTGATCCGGTACTCAGTCCATTTTTCCAGATGTTCCAAAAGGTATTTGGTAGTGTCCGAAGGAATTCCCAAAATCTCATGAGGTTTGTCATCTTCTCCGTCCACGGCGGTATACTTGATGGAGTATTCAGTAATAATGCCATTCTGTTTTTCCACGGGTGGAGGTTGCCAACTTACCAAAACACTAGTGGAACTTGGGCTGGAGCAACTAATGTCTTGAGGAGGAGCGGACGGCTCTTATTTTGGTAGTGAGTTAAAGGAGGGTTTGAGTGAAAGGACAGGAGTGGTTGGAAAAAATGATAAAACAAAAGAAAAAGGTAAAAATAAATAAACGAACAATAAGGGCAACGAAACCAAAATCAAACTTTTCAAACTTAAATGTTTAAATGAAAATTTATGTACCTTGGCTTAGTAATATGAAGAAACGAAAATGAATAAATGACCAACAATAATTGTTAAATAATGGGTGAGGGAATAATGTGAAAATGAAATCTTGACATAAAAGAGCCTAAAATAAAATTACCTACCTGCAATTTTATTCTTCTGCTAAACCAATCTCAGTAACCCCAGCCCTATTATAAACTATCTATCAAAAGTGTTGCAAATAGTCAAGACTTAGTATGAACTTATCTGATGCACTTCTTAAGATGTTATTTAAACTTTCATGTCTACTCTATTCTAAAATAGGGTGCTTTATATGCAGAACTCATTATGAAAGGGCATTAATCATGAAAAGTTGAAGTAACTGTTAAATGCTCTTCCACCAATACAATTTTTTTAATAAAAGGAAGAAAGGGCACTATAATCATAAAAGTTTTCATTATCTCAAAAACTAAACCAGCTTGATGAGTTTTAATCAGAAGTTTAACCTAACAAGATCTTAGCCCATATACAGTGAGCATGCAGAATCAATAAGGGATGAAAATACATAGTCCAAAATTTACCTACCCGAGGGTAATGTCAGCCTTGTTGAATCTGACTGTAACTTGTACTTACCCTACATCAACTTTCAGCTGTTTTTATTATACCTCTTCTTGAGACACCATTGCTAGTAAAGAATTAGATCCCACCAGCAAATTTTGATAAATTCAATAACAATAATCTATCTTCTATAAAATGTCAATAACATCGCCATAAAAAAACCCTGAGAACCATCTGGAAAAAATAGGACTTATGTGCAAAGACAAACTTATTTACTACCCATTCTAAAATAGATTGGTTGTTTTCTGAACAATAATTTTACATCAAATTAATATGACATCTAATTATTTGTAAAAAAGAAAGTTGAACACGTACTTTGGCAATACAAGTACTTTTATCCATCAATTTTTAAATTAATAATATATGTTCCAAAAGAAAAAGTGTGAATATATAAATACTTTTCTAAAGGTAATGAAGAAATCAATTCCCCATTTTATGCTTAAATATATAAATAGGATATTTCCTTAGACTTTGTAAATCTTAATAGTATGTAGTGTCAATTATGTACAATTGTTTAGAAGATTTTTCTAATTGTCTTGTGTTCTTCATTACAATCAGTCAAAATGAAAAATTCTCTGTACTCACAAAAGAAAATCCTAAGATAACCCTAGAAATTTGGCATAAAAGTTGCAAAATTTCTAGAATATCTTTTTGTTGATACTAACGGTTTATTTTGTAATTACAAACATTTCAGGCCTGGGGATCAGAAGGACAGGAATGCAATCCTTGCTTGTTTCCATGCCTGGTATTGCACCTGACATAAGCAACACTGGGTTGAGGGTCTCCCTAGTCCTGCTTGGAGTTTCTTCCTATACCAAAATTGAAATTTTATATAAATAATCTAATGTCACAATTGATTCTAGAAATTCTTATAAAAATACTAGTGTTTAAGAACTTTATTATAGGGGCCCGGGAGATAGCATGGAGGTAAGGCGTTTGCCTTTCATGCAAAAGGTCATTGGTTCGAATCCCGGTGCCCCATATGGTCTCCCGTGCCTGCCAGGAGCAATTTCTGAGCATGGAGCCAGGAGTAACCCCTGAGCACTGCCGGGTGTGGCCCCCCCCCAAAAACAGAACTTTATTATTATTGCTTACAAAAATTGAAATTTATCTTTCAACAATATAAATTGTTCATATTGATAGGCTTAAAATTAAGTCAAAGGAACATCCTCTTTACATAATTCAAAGTACTCATGCATTTCATTTATTACTATATAAAATTACTACTAAGTATTTTTAAAGTGTAAGGAAATAACACCATAAAATCCTTCAATTCAGAGTAAATTCTTGTTTAATAGACTATCAAAAATTAATGAAGAAAATATTATAAGCCAACAAACCTTTTATCGAAACCAGTCTCCCATATCATATAAAAAACAACCACTTCTGATTTAATGAACTCTCATTGTGACAAATATAGCTATACTTTAGGTACAATTCTAAAAATAAGTTAAACCCAAGGAAACAAAATACTATTTAGGACTGATGTTGTATTTGTGAGTTTTTGTTTGTTTGTTTTTGGGCCATACCTGGTGACACTCAGGGGTTACTCTTGGCTATTAGCTCAGAAATTGCTCTTGATTTGAAGGACCATATGGGATACCGGGGAATCAACTGCAATCCATCCGAGGTTAGCACGTGCAAGGCAATATCCTTACCACTTGTGCCAATGATCCGGCCCTGGTATTTGTTTTTTTTTTTTTTTCACTATTTACTAAATATGCTCCATACAGAAATTCTGTAAATATTCCAAATTTATGTATGTACTACTTCAAAAGTTAGTTACAAACTAGTCACAAGAATTTTGTTATCTGACTATGAAAAAGATCTAAAATAAAGACTCCTTTGCATATATTTAAACAGAGCTAAAACTTTCATCTTGCTCTGCCATTTTTCATAATTTTCCTCTACTTCTAAAATTCCAACTTAAATTTTGCTCTATTTCCTGATAATTCTATAAATAAGTCTTAATATAACCTCTTTCATCATAATTTGTAAGGGAGATTTCCTATTTGAAATATTTAACTGTGGAGAAAGGAGAATGTTACCTGTTTTCTGGACAATGTTTGAAACTAGCAAAGGCCATGGTTGAACTCTAACCCACAATAATGGATTACTACTAGCATAGACGCTACTGACTATAAAGCATAATAATGAGGAAATATTTTGCTGAATATAAAAGCTACCAAATCCTACTAAAAATGCTACAGAAGTTAAGCAAAGAGAGACACCTACTTGACTGCATGGTTCTAGCAGATATTTCGGTTGTCGAGGCACCCAGGCCTTGAGGAGAGCGTGCAGCTAGGCGGAAGAAGTACAAGCTGTTTGGTTTCAGCCCTTGCAATCTATAAGATACTCCTGGCTCAATGGTAATCCGTTGCTATTAATAAGTAACAAAATAAAACGGTAATCAACATTATGATTCATGAAAACATTCCATAATTCTGTCAAGGTCAGACAGCTGTCATTTGGGCTGAATATATAGAACTCTACTAAAAATAATATGAGAAAATATCAGTATTTTAAGGCATATACACACATTATATAATAAAATAAGGAAACCAAAGCTCTTTCTCATGTTGACAGTTATCTAGATCATATAATAAAAGAGATAGAGAGGTTATCACTCACGAATGTGATAAACCTTTAAGACGTGTTTCTGTGGAACAACCCATAAGAGACATTGACTCGTTTTAACATGTGTAAATGAGAATATATCTATCTCTACTATGACCTTCTGCAATCTAAATCCCTATATTAAAATGATGATATAACCAAGAAAAACAATAGATGCTAATTAGTGAAATATGAAAATTCAAAATTTGTATGTCATAAAAGTTAGTTACAAGTTACTGAAGAAAGATGGGTAAGTTATTGCTCCATTCTGCTCTTACCCCTAATGCCTCAGCTAGAGGCACAGAACATCTCAACTCTTTAAAGTAATCCATTTGACAGCGCCCACACTCCTCTACTCTGCTGGTGCTTTTCTCCTTTACTTTCTGGTATATCTCCACTCTGTAGTGACCTTCATTCCAATATTGGATGTTCAATCTCTCTTTTACAGCACTCCATCCTGGGAAAGCTCAGTTCTGCTCCTCTCCTGCTTTTCTGTTCCTGGTCCCTTCTCTCATTCTCTACTCTCTCATCCCTCATTCTAGTTTGAAATTGTATTTTCAGGCAATATAACAATTATACTTCTCATATAAGAAAAGGATAGCTGACTAACATAAAGAAGAATATATTAGGCAGGAGGTAGTATATATGTATACATACGTATATACTTAATAAAATATAAAATTTCTTTTATAAAATATAATAAAACAATATCAGTATTATAATAAAATAATTCTAGTAATAAAATATACTGGTATAGTAGGTAGATGCTTGCTCTGCTTGTAACTCAGGTTTGAACCTTAGAACTAAACTGGATTCCCAGTTCACATTAGGAGTAATCACTGTATGCAAAGCCAGGAGCAGCTTTGAGTACAGACAAGTGTGGTTTCAAAAACAGTAAAGAAGAAAACAAAACATATCACTATTCAGGAGACAAAATAATCCTAAAAGCTTAGAACATCTTTTCTCTGTGAAGAAACCTGTTAGAAAAATAAAAATAAACCACTTGGTCTTGCATAGGCCACACCTGGCAGGTGATCAGGGGCCATGCTAGTGGAATCAAATGTAGTGTTGGGGAACAAATCCAGGCCTCAGTCCTTTGAGAAACAAAGCTATAAACTTTTTTTAAAAATGATTTTGAACATCAGTCAGGGAATTGGAAACAAGTATTAGTTCATAAAATGCTATAACCAGTACTTTCCATGCTTGAAATTTGCCTTTGCAATTTTAAAATACAGAGATGTCATGGGTATTCAATCATAAATTGAACATTAGTCTGTATAATACATGATGAAATATACCCTAATATATAATCCAGTAAAGGCATAAACAGCTGTAAGGCTTCCTTTTTTTTTTTTTTTTTTGGTTTTTGGGCCACACCCGGTGATGCTCAGGGGTTACTCCTGGCTATTTGCTCAGAAGTCGCTCCTGGCAGGCACGGGGGACCATATGGGGAACCGGGGGATTGAACCGCAGTCTGTCCTAGGTTAGCACAGGCACCTTATCTCCAGCGCCACCGCCCGGCCCCTAAGGCTTCCTTTTTTTAATCAAATACTGTTCACTGTTCACAAATATAGAAATCATTCAAGAGATACTCATAAATAAAACTAGAAAAATATCTCTGGGGCATTCTAGCTTACAAATAATAAAAGTTTTAGAAATTTAAAATTTACCAAATAGAAAAAAATGGATTTTTAAATAAACAATTGTCAAGCATAGTTATATGCCAATATTAAAGTAAAGTACAAAAAGTTTTCGAAAGCATCACCATTCTTTTCTATCCTTGACTATTTTACTCATTGAGTAGTGGGGTATAGATTGTAAATCAATCAATAATGATTTTTATATTATAAAAACAACAGTAGTTATAACATGAGAGCTTTGAGTTAAATCACTGTCTTAATAGCAAAACATTTTGGAGGGTTGGGCTACACTCAGTGACACTCAGGCAGTTACTCCTGGCTCTGCATTCTGAAGTAACTCCTGGCAGGCTCAGGGAATCATATGGGATGCTGGAGATCAAACTCAAGTTGACCATATGCAAGGCACATGTATTACCTGTTTCGCGTTTGCTCCAAAAACTTTTCAGGAGCTTAATTTTAATGGCTTTTGGGCTGACTCTGAAAATGCGGCGTTTAGTGCCTGGTCTTTGAAGATTCTAGTCAATTCATACATGTGCTACTAGAAGTTTAAAGGGATATACTAAATTAACAGATACCATTCAAAATAATGTAACAAAATTAATGATATTTATACTAATTTTCACTTTTCACTTTAACAGTTTTAACTAATTAATTTTAGTCAGTCTATATTGCCATTTCCTTCTTTTTTCTGCCTTTTTTCCTTTTGATGGGAGTTTGGGAGGGACACATCCAGCAGTGCTCAGGGCTTATTCTTGGCTTTGAAATCTGAGCACCTCCAGTGGGCTCAGGCAGGGGCCATATGGGGCTGGGAATTAACCCATGACAGTCATGGTAGCCATACCTTCTGTACTTTGTCTTAGAACCCACTAGTGCACTGTTGATATTACTGCCATGACAATGACCAGGGTGTCCAGGTATCCCTAGCTATGGGACTTACATATTTTTAGCTTTGTTCGTGCGAGGCAGCACATCAGGCACTTTTGCTCGCAAGATCAACTGCTGTGTTTTCTAAGAGCAAAAATTATCACCGTGTGTAGGAGAGATATTAAGGTGCTTTTCTTTTGCACAACTAACTTGTGCTTAATCCCTACTACAAATTTTTCATGATTCCCTGAGTCCTGCCACGGTTGACTCTTGAGCACAGAAGCAGAATAAGTCCTGATCACTGATAGATGATTCCTGAATAAAATAAAACCCAAAAGTTATGGTTGTGGTACTCCTCGGGGACCACAATCATGCTCAGTCATGTGTTCCTTGGGCTATATTTTTGGGTCATGATATTGCATAGCTTTTTATGTATTCCTTAGAGTTTTCATCTCTTACTGTGATATTCACACATGCACACACAGACACACAGACATGCACACACAAAAACACACACACATACACCTACTGCAATGAAGTGAATGGGATAGGATCACACAGCAGACCAAAGATGATTAAATTAAGTAAATGCATGGGAAAAGCAAGAAATCTTAATTTGGCCATATACATTGCATTCATTCCTGACTTCTCAAGGTTTAAACCTGAAATTGTCAGCAGAGAGCATTCCTGAAGTGGCTCAGAGGACTATATGTGGTTTTGGGATCAAACCTGAATCAGTAGCATACAAGGTAAGTACATTACCCACGAAAATACCTTCCCAGCTCTTAAAACATGTTCTTAAAAATTGATGCTCCTATTCAGAACTTATAAGCTTTTTAGCTTTGTGAAAATCTGATTTTGTTTGTTTTGTTTAGTGTTGTTTTTGTTTTTGTTTTTTGTTTTTTGCTTTTGGGGTCACACCCAGTGACACTCAGGGATTACTACTGGCTATTTGCTCAGAATTCACTACTGACTTGAGGGATAATATGGAATGCCGGGGGATTGAACCGGGTCTGTCCTAGGTTAGTGCAGGAAAGACAAAAATGCCCTACCACTTGCGCCACCTCTCTGGCACTGTGAAAATCTTTTTAAAATAAATAATACAGGGCCTGCTAAAGTGGCGCTAGAGGTAAGGTATCTATCTGCCTTGCAAGCGCTAGCCAAGGAGGACAGTGGTTCGATCCCCCAACGTCCCATGTGGTCCCCCAAAGCCAGGGGCAATTTCTGAGCGCTTAGCCAGGAGTAACTCCTGAGCATCAAACAGGTGTGGCCAAAAAACCCAAAATAAATAAATAAATAAATAATATATAATAAAATGTAGTGTTATTTTACTTACATATACAATTCAGAGTTTACTTGTGTTTAAAAATATATTAAATAATTCTGCACACAAAACAATATTTGAGCTATCTTTCTCAGACAAGAGAAATTCATTGATAAGTTCATCTATATAAATCTTAAATATTCTTTAGTGTCTATAGTGACAAGTGATTTAATGCAGAAAAAAGTAAAGGAAATATTCAGATCTTGAGCACATTTTATTTTATAGCCCGTTTTTTTTTCTTTAGAAGAAATCTTGAAACCTAAATAGAGCAGAGTTTTAATAAGGACAACAATATTTTTGTTTTTCTCCTTTATACACATAAGGTCTGTGAAACTATCTTTATTTGATTTTGTCAAGTATTTCTGTTAATTAATATATCTTTTATATCAAAGTACTCAATAATTATTTGATCTTTTTAAAGAACTGAAAAAAGTATACAGAAGTATAGGAGTGACTGATATAGTAAGTAGTTAAGAAGAAGCCTTACCTCCTCTCCATGTTCCCCATCTTTGTAGACCAGTTCATAGTTGGCAATAGAATCTGACCTTGGAGGTGCCCAAGAGAGCAAAATACTGGTTTCAGATTCAGGTTCAGCTCTGAAGCTTAGAGGCTGCCCTGGTACTAAAATCAAATAAACAAGGTTAATTTCATTATTATCATGGTTATTTCAGAACCAAAGTCCTAAGTTCTACCCCTTGTGAATCCACTTAAACATTTCTAAATGTGCAAACGTGTGCCAGCTTCGCAAACTGTTAAATTGCTTATATTATCCCAAATAAACATGCATATAATGCCATTTTGTCTTCATTAAAAGTTCAATTAGATAATTATAAATACTTCACTTGCACATGAGTAGTTTAATCTATATACCATATGAAATAGAGTAAATTTTACAAATGCACAGTCTCAATATCTAAAAGCAAATTTAAAAATTATGAAATTCTAGTTAGAATATTTCTGAAAGAAATAAATGGGATGATTTAAATGATGCACATGAAATAAACGCTACATCATAAAAACAGTATATATAAGCTATTGCTATTTTACAACTGAGTGGAAACAAATTCTCAAATACAGCATTGAATTTATAAAAACTTTTCCAAGTTAGGTTTATAAAATCCTACTTCACTCCATTAACAAAATCTATAAGCAAGCAGAATCGTGTTTGTTTTCTTAGTACTTAAAAAATTAAGAGATGAAGGAAAATTATTACTTATAATTATCTCTAATTCTTAATATAACTTAAATTATTTTAAATATTCATAATATGTCCCTAAAGAGACAAAGTCTAGATTCATACAAATTTAAATGTTTATAGAGTATACTTTTCCGAAATGTAGTAACTTCAAAGGTCAATTATAATTTTCAATGAGTAACATAACCTATAAAATAAACACTATATATCAGATTCACTAAAGAATTATGTGTAGTTTAAAACACATTATTTAAATATTATTTTAAAGTTTGATATCCACAACCTTTTATTTACCTTTTAATCCCAACAGAATCTCTATCCATTTATTGTACACCAGTTTAATATACTTTAGGGTATCACTAACACAACCTTAAATTATTTTTGGTTAATACCTTGTCTAATCATTACTCACTCCTGGCCGATCTTTAAATATTGTCATGTTTCTCTATATTTTGGCATGTATAAACATATACACATACAAGTTCACATGAGAATTCTGTGCATAATTACATCAAAAGTAGACTTATATTTGCATGAGAAAAGATTTCACTTCACTACTTCACTTCAGGGTGTAAATAAATAGCCAAAGTGTTTTTGATAAATATTGGAGCATCATTTATGTTAGTTACAGGTCTTCGGACACATAAAGTATATGATTTTATTTTTCTTTGGTCACAATTACTCTGCAATGTGAATTAGAAAGTCTAGGTTTGATAAAAGATGAAAATCTAAAAAGATCTATAAAAATTGTTTCTAGAATTCCTGATTAACATTTTTTTCTCTTTGGGTTTACTTTTAATTCTATACTTTCATATGTAGCTGTGTATATGTTACATTGTATATCTGTGTGCATGAAAAGGCAGGCACTATATTTAGACTTATGCTTAAGACTACCAATATTCAATCAGTGCTTCATATTTATATTTTCCTTCATTTTTTCTCTCAATTTTTTGGTATCAAAAATCAGCCTTGAGAGGCATATTAATTGACTGCTTCTGGTGACAAATATTCTGATCAGGGTACTCATTTATTTTTTAAATAATATCTGTCTGGTGGGTGGCCTAACTATTAGTGAGAATGAGATAAGGTGACAAAAGATGAAAGAACAAAATCAAGAGGAGGAAGAGAGTGCAATAAATAACAAATATGCAATAAGTTAAGCAAATGTATTCTGAATGGAAAGTACAAAAGCACAGGCTGAAGTAAAGTGTATGTCACAAAAGATCAGACAGAGAAATTATTATGTGAAATTAGTAATACATATGAAATAAGTATATAGACTAGGAATTATATAAAACAAATTCTAATATTCAGATAATTAAAATTTTTCTTGGCCCAAAATATATTCTCTCTCTTATTTCTCTCCTATTTTTCTCTCTTTTTCTCTCTCAATGCTAGTCACATATCTTTTCTCCAGAATTATTCCTTATTTTCCTTCCCCCAAAAGTCTGTGAAAGAAGAAAGCCTTATGAGAACTTCTGATCTAAAAAGAATAAGAATACAGCATTGTCAAAAATTATAAATATGATCATTATTAAATATCTGTTGGATGTTCTTTTATTTCCAGCCTGCCTAAAGATTATAGGTATGTATTTTAAGCAATCTTTTAAGTTTAATCTTCAAAAAACTTAAACTATGGGGGCTGGGTGGTGGCGCTGGAGGTAAGGTGCCTGCCTTGCCTGTGCTAGCCTAGGACGGACCATGGTTCGATCCCCTAGTTCCCCATATGGTCCCCAAGCCAGGAGCGACTTCTGAGCGCATAGCCAGGAGTAACCCCTGAGCGTCACTGGGTGTGGCCCAAAAACAAAACAAAACAAAACAAAAAAACAAAAACAAAAAACAAGCTATTTCTTTTCTGTTACTT
Organism: Crocidura indochinensis; assembly: GCA_004027635.1. NCBI lineage: Eukaryota > Metazoa > Chordata > Mammalia > Eulipotyphla > Soricidae > Crocidura > Crocidura indochinensis. The sequence continues at coordinate 15,732 of PVKC010002681.1, forward strand.
TTAAATTTGTTTAGAATAAATAGGTCTTAATGTTCATTAGCATTGTTTGATTATCAAATACTGTCTGGCTCTACTGGCTCTAACCAGAGTCCTCTCCTAAAAAAAATTAAAGAACCACAGCATGCATGAAACTGCACAATATCTTTTTGATTCTGGGACAAAATGTAAATGGAGTTGTCCATCAAGAGCCAAGTCATTACATTCATCTATAAAAGATTTTCCTCACCTTTTACCTTATCTTACTGTTTTATTTGGGGGGGCACACCGGTTGATAATTGGGGGTTACTCCTGGCTATGCACTCAGAAATTGCTCCTGGTTTGGGGGGACCATATGAGACACCGGGGGATTGAACAGCGATCCGTCCTAGGGTAGCACTTGCAAGTCAGACACCTTATTCTAGCACCACCGCTCTGGCTACTTACATTCTCTTTCTAATAAAGCAGTTTCACAGATAATTTGATTTGCTAATTTTTAGACTTATGATAGAAATATAGATACTCAAGCTTGTCAGATAAATAGAAGAATAAGAAGTACATGCTGGGCTTGAACCTTACATGATAATGCCTGAATAACCTGATGAAATGGTAATGTCCAGAAATCAGTGATTGCAGCTTGTAGATTTGCTTAAATTTTTTTTTAATTTTCTGAACAGAAGTTGATAACAAACTTTTATGTGAGACATTTTTGTTTTTAACTGAAAATTAAATTATTTAGAAAAAATTTTAATCTAGAGGCAAAAATGTCTTTACATGTAAAAATCCAATACATAAACTTGTACTCTAAAATAATTCTTTTATTATCATTACTTTCTGTTCATAAAATCCTTCAGGCTATTGCTGTTGCTGTTTAGAATTTCTTGAGAATAGAGGGGTCATTTAAGTTTATATTGCTTCTATAGATAACATAGCTAAGGTTATAATACATAATGAATTAGAGGATTCAGAGAAAATGGCTATTTAATTAATTAAATCATATTTTATATTGTGCCAAATATTATTTTAATGGTCAATATAATATAAATATATTTTATGGGACTTCAGATTATTATATTTACTATGTACCTCCTGAATTCTCAAAGATTACTTCATTTAGGCTACAGATTTCTTACATTGTGTTTAGTTATGTTTATTTTCTTTTCCCTCTCTCCTATATAGTCTCTTTATTTCTGAAGAAGATTGACACATAATACATAGCTAACAACTATTTCAACCTGACATTATATAACTATAAAATATAATTAAGCATTCTAAAAATCAATTATTACTAAAATAGCTATACTTTAAAAATACGCATGTTAACATATTTATATGACACAAATAGGCAGTTACAGCATTAGTAGAAACAAAAATTGACATCAATTCAACACAGACATCACAAGCAAATTATTTAATACATTAGCAACTATGAAGTTTTATAATTACTATCATATTTCAAAAATAAGAATTAAAACTGGGGCCCGGGAGATAGCATGAAGGTAAGGTGTTTGCCTTTCATGCAAAAGGTCATCGGTTCGAATCCCAGTGCCCCATATGGTCCTCCGTGCCTGCCAAGAGCAATTTCTGAGCATGGAGCCAGGAGTAACCCCTGAGCACTGCGGGGTGTGACCCAAAAACCAAAAAAAAAAAAAAAAAAAAGAATTAAAACTTATACTTAGTTACACTTATAATTATATCTAGAACTACTCTTGCTTGGTGTTTTAGAGAAAACATATAAAGAGAGTTTGCAATTTCAGCTCTTGAAAAATCAGTGTTTTGCTAGTCATTTTATACAGGACTATTGACAAAATAATGAAATGATTGATGATGTTATACATAAGTATATCAGTATGTGTCAAATTTTATAATTTTATATAATTAATTTGCAATGACTATAAATTGTAATATTTAATTCCTTAAAGTGTTTTCTTTTGAGTAGACTCAGTATATTATATACATACACATAACACAGAAATATTATTTTCATCTCTAACAAACACATATACAATTTATAAGAATTTATTCAGGAATCTATGGAATTCATGAACAAGTAGAGTTTAGGTATTAATTTTAAATATAATTCAGAAAAAAATATTTAAGTTTAACATTAAACTAGTAAGCCGCATCTTAGCAGATTAATTTTGTTTTGTTTTGTTTTGTATTTTGAGCCACACCTGGCAGCACTCAGGGGTGACTTCTGACTCTGCTTTAGAAATCACTCCTGGCAGGCTCATGGGACCATAGTTATGAAGGAATTCAGATAACCTTCCTACATGGGTCAGCTGCGTGCAAGGCAAATGCCCAACTACCATGCTATCTCTCTGGCCCCAAGCAGGCTAATCTTAAATTAACTTTTTACATTTATCAGCATTTACTTGTGCTTCTAGTATGTGCATTTAATATAAAATATAATTACTCCATGTTTTTATCATAAATAAGTATTAAATAAAGCTTTTTTTACTGTTTGCTAATAATATAGATGTTATTTTAGGATAATGCATACTTCCTTTGTACACATTTTTATATAATACAGTATTCTTTAATATAAACTTGTTGCAATTGATTATAATGTCAGAAGTAAGTTATATATTTTCTGAAGGTTAAATTAATGGAAAAGAATTTCTATTAAGAAAAGTAAAATTAATTATAGAAATTATATAGAAAAATAATTGTAATAACAATCACTTGACTGATATATTTCCATATGTAAACTCACTTAAATAGTAATTTTTCAATTATATTATTTGCATGAAGGACCATTAATTATATTTGCTTAAGTTTTAGATTTATTATCAGAGATACATGAATTTTACCAGTTCTCTACATCAGTATGTGTTCAAAATATTAAATAAGGTCAAAATTGGTATTTTCCTCATTAATTCACTTTATTCTCTAGAGTCTTGATTTAAAAAAAATAAGAATATTTTTCAGAAAATTAAATAAAAGATCAATTTTCATAAATAAAATCACTTCTCTAGATATTAAAGTAAAATTTGCTTGAAAGTCCATATATACACATATATGAAACATTTGTAAGTTTAAAAGCAATAAGATTTAAGTGAAAATAAAATTTGATATTATTAAATTTTATATAACCATTTAAAGCATATTTTATAATGAGAAATGTTTGCTTAGCAATGATTCTAAGAATGAGTTAGTCAGCAAGAAAATGAAGCTTTTCAGCATTAATTATATCAGAACTAAGATCATTGTATTTGGCAGGTGTCCACTGACATCAAATGGCTTTTGTTAATTAAGCCCAGAGAACAGATCAAATCATTTTGGATGGTTCTCCTTGCTATTGATTTTGGCAGGCAGAGTCATTATGTCATTATATATCTTCTCAATCAATGGGTATAAAAGCATAATTATTATGGAAAGTTTTTGGAAATATCTTAATGCAAAAATATGTCATACATAGACTGGGAAAAATTTGTCTAAATATTTTCTTAATTATTCATCTGGATGTTCTATATTCTCAATCCATGGATAATGTTAACTCAATTAGTTCCATGAATACTACTAAGTTGTGATTTATGTTCTATTACATCTCTTGGTAATATAGAAGATCGAAATACAGTCACTCTGTTTAAATCTCCATTCTAATTCTTTGAAAAAACTGTGACTGAATTCAGTACATCTGCCATTCTGTGTTCTGAATAAGATGAACTTGTGATTCACCATGTTGCTTATGTTTCAGCTGAATTTAGTTATAGGAAAAATCTGATTTCTTAAATAAATTGTCCTGTCAACAGAAAGTTAAGAAAAACTGTAGTTTTTCTATGTAAAACTCAGGAGCAAAATTTAGAACAAAATTTTAAGACTGAATATAATAACTTCTTATGAATAACATTCTAATTATCATGCACTTAATTTACTAACAATAATTAAATAGGCACTTGAAATAATTGAGAAGTAGTTATATATAATTCTGAAGTTATAAATAGATGAAAGTCTACTGTATTTCTTGCCTCTATTTATTGAGTAATATTAAACATATATATATATATATATAATTTGAAAACTAATTGTGTTTAGAAATATCTAAAATGTCAAGACTTACATTTCATGTTCTTTTTTTTTTTTTTTTTTTTTTTTTTTTGGTTTTTGGGTCACACCCGGCAGTGCTCAGGGGTTACTCCTGGCTTCATGCTCAGAAATTGCTCTTGGCAGGCACGGGGGACCTTATGGGGCACCGGGATTCGAACCGATGACCTTTTGCATGAAAGGCAAACGCCTTACCTCCATGCTATCTCCCGGGCCCCCCATTTCATGTTCTTAATAAATTTATGTAAGCAAGTTCATCAGTCCTTTTCTTTTTCTTTGATCCTTACTTTACTTATTGGAAAATGAATAATTCACATTTGACTATTTTGACAGTTATAATTAAGACATGCAAATTTCATTGTAAGGCACCTTGTGTATTAGAAGCTGTTATATATTTTTATTATGTTTTTATATTTTATATTATGTTTATATCCATCATCAAATTAATATCCATTATAAGTTAAACTGAGTTCTAGGATTATTACAGTTTTAGTTAAAAACATATTTTAGTTAATACATTTTTGCCCTAAAATACATAGTTTTGTTTTTTTTTTTTTGTTTGTGTGGTTTTTGGGTCACACCCGGCAGTGCTCAGGGGTTACTCCTGGCTCCATGCTCAGAAATTGCTCCTGGCAGGCACAGGGGACCATATGGGGCACCGGGATTCGAACAGATGACCTTTTGCATGAAAGGCAAACGCCTTACCTCCATGCTATCTCCTGGGCCCCATAAAAATACATAGTTACAGTGCTTATTTAATGATTAACTTTTAGACATACAATGTCCGATATCCATCACTTCACCCGTGCACATTTCCCACCACCAATGTCCCCAGTTTTCCTCCAAAGTTTGTCTTCTGTACTTCCATGGCAGACATTTTTCCCTCTTTACTTCTCTCTTCCTTTATTCCACGAAAAATTTTTTATAAAAGAGTATCTGGTTTGGGGGCCGGAGTGATAGCACAGCAGTAGGGCATTTGTCTTGTAACAGCTTACCCAGGACGGACCTGGGTTTGATCCCTGGTGTCCCATATGGCTCCCCAATCCAGGAGTGATTTCTAAGTGTATAATTATTCTAAGGTATAATTCCTGAGCATCACCAGATGTGTCCCAAAAAGCAAAAAATAAAAAAATAAAAAAAATTTCTGGTTTTATTGTAATATGCCCAATGTACAAACAATACTAGGCAGGATATTTTTATAGTTTTATTATAATTGTGATCACATTTCTGTAGTTAATATTTCATCAAATTGGAGAACTTATAAATAAGCTATTAAAACCATGTTATATCATGAAAATATAATAAAATTTAGCTTAGTTTAGGCCTTCTGTAAATTTAATAAAGATGTCTATAAATATGTTCTCAGACTTCTAGTTGCCAGAGTAAACAGGTAAACATAATCATATGATTCACATATCCATTTAATGAAAACAAGTCATTAGTTAAATATAGGTTTATATAATTCCACTTCTTGTGAGAGTTTATTCCCAAGATTAACACTGTTACACTTAATAGATTATAGATGCCATCTTGAGTACTATGCTTTTATGTAGCATCTCATTATAAATCAATAACATGTTGTTCAATACTCTGATTAATTCTGAACTTATGAGGCTTCAGTACAGGTGAGGTTAAATACATAGCTTTAAGACATCAAAGATTGAACTTCAAAATAAAGTTGCTATGTTATATTCCTTACTGAAGGCAAAATTTGTTACTCAAAATCAAACATCAGAAAGTTTTGAAACCAATTTTATAAAATTAAAACCACTGGTAGACAGAGCAAGTTATTTTCTTTGGAATAGAGTTTGCTGTCTTCTTTAATACTCACACAGTTTGATCTTAAATAATTATTTCCTGTCTTTTCAATTCTATGACTATATCTTCATTCCCCCCCCCCCAATCAACTAAGTCACTAGGACAATACTTTTAAGCAAGAAGCTACATGCAAAAATAAACCTTTTAAATACTGTCGGGCATCTGAAAAATGGCTAATTAAAATTTATCTTAAACCACCTAAATATTAAATGAATTCAATATTTGATAGTATTTTATTAGGCCATCATTGTGAAGTATGGTTCTCTTATCTCAAAATATTGCATAGAGGATTCACATTCATTCAACACAGAACATTCAAGTTATTTTAATGCAAACTGAAAGTGTTAAATATAAAACCACATAAAAACATGATGTCATCTTTCAAATATACATGCATGTTTTCAACTTTCTTATTCTAGCTTCTTTAATATTCTGGAATTCTAAGCACATTTAAAAAAGGTACACTACTTCTTTTCTTAGTTTTCATCTCTTGGTGATAACTCCCATTGCCTGCCTTACTGCTATCCAGAAAGAGACTTACCTCCTGTTTGAGTGATGACTTGTATGTCACTTGAAAGTGGACCATCTCCAATTGAGGTAAAAGCAAGGACTTTGACAGAATATGTTTTCTGGGGCACTAGGTTCCCAATAGTAGTGATTAGGCTGTCTGCTACATTATGCTTCATCCAGTTGTTAACATGTTGAGTTGGATCCATTGTATAATAAACTCTGTATCCTTGAATTTGTCCATTTGGCTCTTCAGGTTCCTTCCACTGGACCAAAATCGTCGTTGAACTCAACATCCGTGCCTGGACATCCCGCGGAGCACTGGATGGTGCTTGCTCTGAGGTCTGAGTCAGCACAGGTTCACTGGGAGGTCCACGTCCAATGTTATTGACAGCAACAACCCTGAATTCATAATCTGAGTAGGGACTTAATCCAGCAACACTGTATCTAGTGGTAGCAACCCCATCAATTTCTTTATAAGATTCCTCGGCATTTTTAGGTTTATGTTGAATGATGTAATAAGAGACAGGCTCAGGGTTCCCAGAGTCCCATGTCAATGTAATACTTGTAGCTGTGCTCTCAGTCACCACAGGAGTTCCAGGAGGTTTGGGTAAGGCTTGACGGGAGAAAGAAAACAGTTGACTATCAATCATCTCTAATAGGGCCTGATAACCCATTAGTTTATAATTGAATGACTTATCTGTCTACTGAAGATTTAATTAGCTATATTAAATATTTATACATATATAACATTTAATGGAAAACTCTCTAAATAAAAGTACAATAAGGCATACAAAGATGACAGCCCTCATTTTACAATATGGACACGAATGTGGTGTGGTATATTTTGGAGTTTATACTCAAACCCACTATGTAATAATGAAGGCATTACTTTTTTCTCTTTTTCTTATGTAGAAATGAAAAGTAAAACTTCATAAATCTTTATCTGATACAATTTACAAAGTTTTCTAGAATTCAATAAATAATGAAGGTAATAGTTTCACATGCTCTTTTTATGTTATTCAAAAATACTCTTATAAAATACATCATACTTTATTTATATTTGATTCTTTAAACACACAGAAACTATTTATTGACTACTTTGCATATACAAGATGAGAATTAAAACTACAATGTAAGAATATCTGCAGTTTTTGATTTTTCAATAGTAGAACTTGTTATATATTTAAAGTATTATTGGATCATCTTGACTATTTTGAGACTTTTTTCATTTTATATTTTGTCTCAGAGAATTTTGAATCCTGGAAAACACTAATATTTGTATTCTTTAAATATGTATAATATTACATTTGGATTTAACATAAAACCTGTGCATATCAATCTTGTCCTAAATATATACACTTTTTCATTTTATATTATTTACAAATAGGCCCATCCTACTGTTAAACATCTTGATGATTATCATTTGAAAGATAATTTTTGTAGATTCCATGATAATATACATATGATTAGATCATAACATCTGAAACAACATATGAAGAATACACATCAAATTCTGAGGACAGACGTTGTATTGTTATTAACTAGATTGTTTATATATGTACAAAATTTTTAATCATTAAACAAAGGATAGAGATATAATAAAGAGGATGGAGCACTTGCCTTAATTGCAGCCAACTCGGGTTTGATCAGTGACATCCCATATGGTATACCAAGCACTTCCAGGAATAATTTCTGATGCAGATTCAGAAATAACCCTGAACATCACTGGGTGTCACCCCCAAATCTATAAATAAGTAAAATCATAAACTAATGAACCTACCTTTGACAGTGATCTGTGCTATTGCTTCAATGACACCCAATGTTGACATCGCAACACAGGTATAATTTGCTGACTGTCTTACATCATTCAATTCTAGAACATTCCTTCCTATTGGCATATCATCTTCAGGTGTTAGATCTTCTGCCCCCAACATCCACTTCACATAAGGCATTGGTGACCCCACAGCTACACAGGTGATATTAACACTTCCACCCGGCATAATTTCATGATTAGTGGGTGGTATAGAGAACCGTGGTGGAACACGACGAACTGGAACAAAGCACAAAGTTATCTGATAAAATATACAAAGCCAGAAAAGGATGGCTTGTTAAACACATGACATGCACAGACACAATTAAACAATTGAAACATACTGTGGATTGTCCAAAAACAAAACAAAGAAAAACTGTGGATAATACAAACCATACAAGTATGGTGTGTGTATACACAGAAAAATTTATTTAATTCAGTCATTGATATCTCAGACACATTCATACAAAAGTTGATTCAGACCTACAAAGGGCCCCACATAAAACTATCTACAAACTAACAATACACAAACATCATGCATAAGAGATACACAGAACATATATATGCATACATATAACAATGATTGTATGGATGCATGTATATGTATAAAGGAGGACTGGAAGGTCACCAGCAGGTTTACATTGAATTCCAAAACCAACTTCAGTGATGTACACTTCCAGTTGATGTGAGTGTTTGTGTGGGGCCACACTGTCACATCCCAGCCCTGGAAAACATTGCCTACAGTACATTGAAAGTGCAATTTGTTTACTTTCAGACTCAGTGGAAGCAGCCTCAACAGCTTACACTAACACTGGAACAAACACAGAAATGTAAACACATAAACAACTTGTAGCCACAGGAAAAGAAACAAAGCCAATACCAATAATGATACCGGACTGGATCATGCAAGCCATGCCAAAGATGAAGTTTTGAGGCCCATGCTTAGGACAATGACTCGAATCCAAGATAACCATGATAACAGAAGAAATAACATGTTGATAATAGTAAACATAATAGGGGAAGGTAAAGTACAGTGATTGAGAGAGGGACTTAAGGAATGAAAAAGTTGAAAGTAGGGAGATGTTAGACTAAGCTCAGATTGCCAGAGGTAAGGATTTCAAAATCAGAAAGGGATTAGGGTATTTTAATATTCTACTCATATCTAAGGCAATGCAACATAAATAAGGACCGTCATAATCATGGCTTTGTATGTTTACATTCAAAACGAGGGACACTGGATTTAAACCACACAGCAGGACATGACATTAAAAAAGGGAGGTCATATTAAAGCAACACAACAAAAATAAAAAAAATCAAGCAATTACAGTTCAGTGTTCCTGCTTTAGATAATCTGCATATATGTTTGTTAAGCACATGGTGTTGGATATGGTATGTAGAGAGTTTGAGAGACAAATAAGTTTCATTTTGGACATGTATTGGCAAAGCTTTGAATCATAAATATTTATATCAGTAGGCAGTAATTAGAAACATACCTTAAGTATGAATGTAATGATTTAAAATTATAAAATGGCAAGAAGCAAACTCATAACTCTCAAAAATATGGCGAATATTCTGTCTTAAAACGTTTTGGCTGTATTTATGGCTGAGATAAAGCTCTGTCCATTCAAGAAGAACTACCGCAATGGCCTTGTAGGTGAACAACAGGCACAGGAGAAGTAGAGAGAAAGTTTAGCATGCCTCCTGCAGCCAATTCACAGAATACAGAAAGCAAGAAGGAGCCAGTGTAGACTTGAAGTCAAAGAACATATCAAGAAAAATGAAGAAGAGTTTAGTCTTCATGCTTAGGATTAGGAGGAACAATTACAAAAAGTCATTCTATGGGAAGCAGGCATTCTTGTAAGATGAAAATTAAAGGAGGGATTGGAGGTGGGAAAAGTGGAGCAAGAAGGAAAGCAGGAACACTGACCAAGTTCACTGGCTTTGGGAGAGAGTTATTTGTTACCAGTTACCAGTTTCCATGCACCCAGGTACATTCTGTCCCATCATGCACCATACAGTTAGAAATCACCAGCAAGCACCGGAAGCCATGGCCAGGGCATTCTCTGCTAAAATATTTCATTAACCAAAAGGAGACCACAATGCAGCTACATTCATTTCATTTGTATTCTTTGTTATTGGTTTAATTAATAGTTTTGTAAGGTGGGTAAAAAGTAAAAAACACACCAACCTTCTCGCAGCTCTGAGGGATGTAGGGGGTTTGATGCAGAACACAATGAAATGAGGAAAGGAGAAAAACAAGGGAAACACAGAGAGAGTAAAAAGGCCATATCAAGGCTTTCAACTACTACTTGAACATCTTTATTTTCTCTAATTAATCCTTTCTACCTCATCTAAAATGCTACCAATACTTCATAGACTAATATATCAGAAACAGCTAGCAGCATTTTGAAATTTTTCCATAGTAAAAGGTACACATGCCTTACGCAGCAAAGGAGATCATCCTTTTGGGAAAAATAGGATTGAGTACTTTGAATCAATTTGGAAAATAAACACTTTCCTTCATATTCTCCCACCCTAAACTCCAGAGAAAAGCTTCTCCCTGGAAACAAAATTGTTCAAATAAAAATTTCAAAATCAAGCTAGATATTTTCCTAAGGGAACCTGTTCTATATATCTTAAAACTTTCTCAATCTTGTCTATTCCCATTTCCTCCCACATCTTTTGTAGTTATTCAAAACACGTTAATTAAGAACAAGAGCATTTCTATTGAATAATCAAACTACAGAAGTTGGCTTTGAGAACTCTGAATAAATACATATATTTTTCAAGTTGAAATGAAAGGCACAGTCATTCATGAACTCAAAATTTAATTATTCCTATTACTTTATAAGATAATATGTGTATCTTCATGATTCACTATTGTCCTTACGACAATTATTATCATTAGAAGAAAACCCAATCAATCTGTGTGCTATGGTGATTTAAAGAACAGGTAAAATAATCAGTAATTTTTAAATATGCTTTTATGTTGAATATGCATTAATAAATGCATATATATGTTATATATATATATGACTTTATGTTTATAAATAACAAGGTATAGAAGAATTAAATACAATTATGCTATTTGCATGTAGCAGTTTTTTAAGTTAGTAGTTTTATCCTTAGAGTTCTGCCAAAGTCTTAAAGACAAACACCTTTATGGTTGTGTTTTCAAAGTACTGATTAGTAGTAGCACACCAAGCAATTATTTTAGGGGTTCATAAGAATAAAGAAAAGAAATAGCAACAGAAAAAAAAGAGGGAAGGGAGAAGAAAACCTCAAACAAATGCAAAGCACATTTCGGTTAATATGGTAAACGTCAAAATCAAGATGTGAAAATGCAAATATACTTACAAATTTCAAGCTCAGGATAGACTCTACTCAAAAATTGTTATTTTTCTTTGACACCACATTTTAAATATTTTCAGTCTCTATTCACTACATATACATTAATGTTTATAACTTATACAAAATCAGCTTGATGGAACCTGACATAACACAAGAAGATCCTGAAGGTATCTCAACTCCCCCTGAGACTGAATGAAGAAGCGATGCTGAGGTTATGTCTTTCCTACCTCTGACATATAAATTGGCAGGGGCAGAATAGCGAGTGCCCGCGCTGTTGGTGGCAACACACTCATATTTCCCTTGGTCAGATTCTTCACTCTGTTCAATCTGAAGGGCACCTGTATGGATATAAAATATATTGCCAAAGATGATGGTCAGAGAAGGCCTTCATACTTCAAAAAGCTTAAGCCTCTTAACAATATGAAAAGCCCCGCAAAGCGAAGGTCCGCTCAACGTCGATTCAATCTCTTGCTAAGTTGCACAGACAGAAAATGATGCGATGAGAAAAACATATATAGATTATTTTTTTAATATTTACATCATCAATACTAGCATAAGAAAACAATATTTCTTTTCCCCAGCAAGTCATAATTAACACTCTTATTTCCTAGACTAATAAAATGAAGATGGGTGAGACTGCTTCAAGGAAGTATGGCTTTTAAATAAAACAAAAGATTAATTTTTGGTTTTGTTTTGTTTCATTTCATTTGGATAGCAAAAGTGGCGCAAAAGATAGGTCTGTTCAAAAAAACCAGGCTGGGTATTCAAGAAAGTCTTCTGTGGAAGAAAGCCAAAAATACGCAGCAAGCACAAAAAGGCTGCACAAAGCAAAAATTAAAATTAGTCATTATATGTTAGGAAAATCTTACGTAAAGAAACAAAACTCCCTTTTAAGACATGCAGATTTTTAAGAAAAGAAAGACATTTGCCACGACTTACAACCATTTCTTACATTTGCTGAAAAACAAAGAGCAGTTGAATTAGAATATTTTTAAAAATGTTCAAAGTTAAAAAGCACGAAGAAGAGCCAACCAACCACTGCTTGAGGACCTCGAGACGGATCCCCTAAGACACCCATCAAAATCCACCAGTGGGATTAGCAGTGTGGTGTCACAAAACCCCAAGAAAAATACAAAATAAGAATTATAAAAGAAGTGAACATTTGCGTCAAAGTATGAAAAACCAGCAATACCACATACCACCAAGAATCTCAGCACCTGTGTTTCCATAGCCTGAGGACAGAAGATCCAAAAATCCAGAGGTGAGTTATCCAAGAAAAAAAGAACAGGGGGGAAAAAAGCATTGCTGTCAGGTTGTAGGCGAGTGGGATCAGGTGAAAAGGGGAGTCATTCTTTGACTTGTAAGACATTAAGAGAAAAAAGAATATAAGAACAAAAGCAAAAACCTTTTGAAAGATAAAGACAAAAAGCAGATGCTCCAGGCTGTCTTCTGCATGTCTGCCACTGTTCTCCAGACCATCTTGACTTTGGTCCAGAAAAAGAACAGCTAAGGAAGAAAAAAAATGATCTTTTTTTTTCTCCGATTGGACAAAAAAAAAGGAAAAAGAAGAAAAAAAAGAAAAAAAAGGAAAAAGGAAGAAGAAGAAAAGGAAAAAAAGAGGGACAGATGGTACGCTGTGACTGGTCTATGGTCTAAAGACCTGGATATGCTTTCTTTGAAGCATATCACAACTTAAATAATTAGTTTCATAAAGAAAGAACTGAACAAAACAAAGAGAGAAAGAAAAAAGGAAAGGAAAACTCACAATATGAAAGTCACTGATCATAACCAAACAGTACAAAGGGAAAAAAATAAAGTTGATGGACATCATTGGAATGACTTTGAAAACAGGACAAAGATGGGAGTGATGAAAGGACAGAAAGAATGAGTAAGATCATTCTGTGAACGTTAGTTCAGCACTCTTACCTCTTATTGGAGTACCACCTGGGTGGATAATATGAATGCAAATAAGATTAGAAAGAAGAAGCATTAGTACGAGAAGAAGGAGGCTAGGGCTGGGGAGAAGAATTAAATTAGATTTACAGAATTAAATAAGGTCTTAAAAGAAACTTGAATTACTATACTGGTAAAACAGGAATATATAAGATAGAATTATTAGATCATAAAAGCAAGTTGCATTATACCACAGAGGGCAAAGAGCACAATAGGCAGCATTGCCTTTCTCAGAGAAGCAACTGAGTGTTTAGGTTTATGGCCATGTAGTGTACGAATCATATCTCATATGCCTCAGATTCTCAAAGGGAAAAAAAGAACTAAACAGTATTTTAAAGACAGAGTTTAGGAAAATACTGTCTACTCTATTTAAGTATATATATAAATATGCATATATATATACTATTGGAGGAAATACTTGAACTGATTAGAAATAAACACTGTTGATTGGATATATCAATCTACTGACTAAACTATATTTGTGAGATATAACTTGTGTACTATTCTTTTTTTATACAGTGTGGTTAAGATAACAATTCTGTGGTTGTATACATGTGCACGCCACTAGAGATTTGGTGTCTACACTGACAGTTAGTAAAATGCATGCCATGCATTTTATTAATAATAATAGTAATAATAATATTCTGAATATGGAAATTAGTGGGGGTGAAGTGCGCTTCAGAACTAAGCACTTACCAATAGATTCTGGAGATTTAAATACGGAGAGAAGAAAGACAGCATAAAAATATTATTATATTCCTTATAATTTGGTACATTTTTTCAGAATTAAAGCTTTATATACTAAATCATCTATGTCGCAGGTGAATCATTAAGTCTTTATTTACAATAACAGAATGCTATACTACACAGTTCTGCTAACAACAAGCAAAAGAGGCAGTTAACAAGACGCTTTAACATCACAGGACAGGCCAAAGGCTGAGAATTCTGGGAAGACAGGCAGTTAAACAACTTAGATTCTTAATAAGTATTACTACTGTCAAAGTGAAAAACTTATTACTATACGTCCCTGTTACATTACCTATGGACAGACTTAAACCTTAAGAAATCTTGAATTATTTCTATCTTTAATATAGAAGATCAAGGGAATAAACTTGGGATGGGTATGGGAAAGGAATAAAAGGGCAATGGGGAGGGGCAGAAAGAATGGAAGAGAGAAGGAAAAGCTGGAGTCTATACCAAAAGCAGACTTCTGTAGATCCAGTCACTGAAGGGTCAAAATATTTAGCATGGGCGCACACTACTGTGGCTAATGTGAAGAAAATGCTCACAACAATGGCAGTACTCATAAAAATTACCCTCATTTCACCAATACATTCAAAATGCCCTTGAAAATATATATCTTGTTATTTAGGAGATAACATTTCTATGTTTTATGTATTAGTAAAAAGAAAGCAAATGTGACCAAACTTACTAAACTTGGGTACTTTGATGAGTTCAAATGTAGAAAAGGCAGAGAAAACACACTTCAATAAAAGGAATCATTTTAGTGTTTAATATGAACATTTTGTTTTTTAATGAATAGAACCATTGGAACTCCTTGCAATGTTTGAATAAAGTCTAATGTTGAAATCAATTTGTTTCAAAAGATAACAGAAAGAAGAAAGAGGAGAAAATGGATCCATCCAATACTGCAGGAAAGCAGTAAATTAAAAAAAAATATATATATATATCCAAAATACAGTCACAGCAGTGAGCAATGTGGATTTAACAGAAGTCGCAAAACATACAAAAAAGAAGGAAGACAACTCTGAAACAGGCTATGACATTACAAACATGGACAACACATTAAATAACAGAGAAAGAGAAGAGGGAGAAAAACCAATACCTAAAAAGTAAAAAGAAATAAAATTAAAATAATAAAGAGTTAAAGCAAAAATAGAAATTAAAAAAATTCTAGGAGTTAGAAAGAACAGTAACAAGACCCTACCTGATCGTAACTGTTTAATACGGCCATTGTTATTGCTTGTGTCAACGGGCAAGAAATCTTTGAACCATGTGATTTCTGGGTCCGGATTCCCACTAGCAGCACAAAGCATGGTGGCTGTGCGTGTACGCTCAACCACCTTCAACTGTGGGCCCATGTCAATTGTAGGGAAGCCCCTAGGAATTTGATCCTCTGAAAGACAAAAATGACAGACACATGATATTAGGTCAGCTAAACAAGATTCAAGAGTACTTAGTGTCCAATTAATCTTCCCTCTTACATTTTACTCAGCAGTGGTTGAGGAGCTAACACAAACCATCAGCAGTGGCACTCTAAAATGAATACACTGTCACAGTTCTGGTCCCTTGTCAGAAAATTGCCAATCTAAAAAGGAGACAATAGCCTCACAAAAAGCTTAAACATGTTCATGAATAAACTCTTATGAGAAAAAGATGAATCATTTTCCCCATTAAACAGTAAAAGTAATTATATTTTGATCATCATTGGGGTGAGTACTAACACTGCCAATATCTCCAATACAGATTTACAAGTCACCAATCTAAAAATAATTCAAAAGCAAAGCACCAGCGAAAAAAACCTTAAAATTGTCAGATTTAACATCTAAGCTTCTTCATGTAGTTATCTTACAATTTCTGGTAAGATTTTATGATTCTTGCCAATGCCTAAGCAAAGAAAAATATTATGGAAAAACTTCACTTTTTATTTTTTTGACTTTTTGGGCCATACTCGATGATGCTCAGGGGTTACTCCTGGCTATGCACTCAGAAATCACACTGGTAAAAACAAAACAAAAAAGAAATTGCACTGGTGAAAGGGGGTATTCTGTTTATGACTGAAACCCAACTATACACATGCGCATAATCATGGTGCTTAAATATTTATAATAAAATAAAGTTTAATAAAAATTAAATTAAAAAATAAAAGAAATTGGTTAAGGCTTAGGGGATTAGATGGACCAGGGGATTGAACTGGTCCTTCCTAAGGTGAGCCATGTGCAAGGCAAAAAGTACCCTGCTCCATCCCCGGAAAAATTGACTTTAATGATTTCATTCCACTGTGTGGTCAGTCAAATGTGTGTGTGCATAGCTGCTTGTAGTCCTGAATGTAACCAATGTTCCTGTAAGTCAGATCCTATTTTTCTCAGTCTGTCATGGATGATCTCTCATATAGAAAACGTCCCTTCTGCTCATACTCAAATTCTCCCAATTCTTGAGAAAATATATGGCCATTAAACATCGTGAATTCCGAAAGCCACAAAATCTGAACTTCTTCACTGTAAACTTTTCAAAATTTTCTCAAAATATGTAATCTTTATCACCACAGAGATACTATAGTCACAAATGAGTGCTTAAATCAGCTGTGTTATATTTTATATACTTCTATGTAATGTTTATTCCTCTAGAGAATGAGCTTAATTCTTCTAGATAATGAGTTCTATATTATCTTCGTATTTAAATCACTTGACATGGTAAAGAAACAAAATCTGCCATGCCAAAATATGTGTTTGTTGAAAAGTTAATTTCATGGAAAATTGTCCTTGAAAGAAGAACAAAGTTTGACTTAAAATATACTTATTAGGAAAGAAAATACTTAAAGTCATCTCCTCCTCCATATCCTTAGTTAATAGACCTTTCTTTTTCTTCCCCACTTTGTCCTTTGTGTCTGCTAAATTACATAAAGATGGGATGCATGACCAAGTGATGCTTACTCTTTTTATTTTTCTGGGTTGTTCCCATGTCCACAACACAACCATGCTATATATTCTTTACAAATCTATCTTAATTTATAAATTTATGAGGCACAAGATGATTAATCTATATTGGTTTTGGGGCTACAGCCAATGAGATTTTAGGGTTTCTCTCTAAGCAATGCTTGAAATTTGATTCTGGCGGTGTTTTTGTGACCATAGGTTCCAGGAATCGAACCTAGACTTCCTACATGTAGATATCTGGATGCTGTCATCCAACTGGGCAATTTATCTGGCTAATATGAGTTTCTGGGAAGTTATGAGAATATTCAATCATGCCTAAGCCTGAGTGTAAATCTCTCCCATTGATCGAAAGGAGCTTTTCTTGCCTCACATAATATGAAATTGATTCCAATACAGAATCATCGCAGGAAAAGTTAAGGAATACAATGATAGATTTTAAATAAAAATAATGAAAGTCAATGTACTATCAGGGTATAACGCCACTAAAAAGGGAAGGTTCACCAAATGACAAATATATAAATTATTAAAAGAAAATTGGGTATTCTAAATTATAGAATCTGATTCAATGATTCACATATGTTTCTACACTATATTTTTGTCTTAAATAAAATATGTATCTGTACTTTTATGTTTATGAAAGACCAAAATAGTTAAAAAAAAGATAGTTAATAGGTATATAATTACATTAATGTTTTCTTATAATACCAACTAGTTATAGCTGGAAACCAGAATACCATATTTCCTGGCCTATAAGACGACTTCTTAACCCATGAAAAACTTCTTAAAAGTTGGGGGTCGTCTTATCCACTGGTATACGGCATGCTGAAACTTACTCCAACTTCTACCGCTGCATCCCATCCAGCTGCCAGGCATCATCATTCAGTCCTCATCAATCAGTCCTCTGCTTGTCCTGATTCATCTTTCAGGGCACAGAGGAGCTGAGTTACTGAACACCGCATCTCATCCAACTGGGAATGAGGCTTTCCCGGTGCTCAGTCCTCTGCTCAGCTTTTATGGAACATAGAGGAGGTGCTTTGTTTCCATCTAGCTTTCCTATTAATCACTGCACTCCAACCAGCTACTCTTGTAGGAGCCCCCTCTCCCTGCTCTCAACATAGATCACAATTAAAAAAAATCACAGTCTCTACAAATGACAAATGTCAAATAATTGTTGGCACTCCAAAATCTAGCTTTATTAAGCATATACTATTAACCTTTGAGAATTCTACTCTTTTGCTCTTACATTTTTAAATTTCTATTTGGTGTGTGTTAAAAGAGAGGTAGGAATACAGTGAATATAGCCTAAATCTTATGTTTTAACAGGAAAAGTGGAGGTCATCTTATACACCCAGTCATCTTATATGCCAGAAAATATGGTAATCATAAAAATCATTATTTTTAAGGAATTATATTTAATTTAAGTGGAAAGATATGTTTTTTGAGGGAATAAATGATGCTACATTTTATCAAATGCTTATATATCATTAGCAAAGAAGAGATCTAAAACAGACAAGTGGCAGACACAGTATATCAGAATAGAATTTCGTGATGGTTTTCAGGGCTTCAGGAGAAAGTTATAAAATTATGTATGGGATAAAGAATGTTTTGAAAATTAGGCTATGTTGATTTTTATTTATTCCACTTAAAATTTACCAGGACATTCTTTATATCCATAAAGGTTTTGTTGATTTATTTTCTTCTATAGTATAGCATTAATGTTTGGAAAAATAAATAAAAATAAATAAAATAAGATAATAATAAATACTAGATAAAATGAATCAAAATAAATAAAAAAGATCAATATTCACATAGAATATTCACATAATGTGTTAAACTAATGTTATTATACTTCTCCCTTGGAAACTACTTACACAAATGCTTCAAAAATGAAAACAACTTTCCTCAAGTGTTTCAATATCAATGCACTACTACCATACACCCTCACAAATAATTTTTAAAAGCATTGGGATTTTGTTTACAAAAATCCACATTGGGATTTCTAAGCTATTTTTTTTAATTTCCAGTGCATTGTATTCCTTGAGAGTAATTAACACATTAACATTGCTCTCTAGTCATTATAATTTTTACAAGTTTACCTCTCTGGAGAGCCAATCTAAAATTCAGTACTGATCAGAAGCAGTATCAAATACTTAAGCAATAAGACACCTATTAATAGGCTCTTACCAGAGGAATCTAAAATTAATAACCAGCAACAAGGAATGAAGTCCTCACCATGGGGAGAGCTGGCAAAATTGACTTCTGCCCTGCCCAAAACAACCTGATGCATGTGAATGACCTTTCTTTTCCTGTTTGGCTCATAAAGAACTCTAAAAGCACCTTTTTAACATATACAAAAGTGCATAACAAAGATAATCTTTCTTGCATATTAATGGTGCAGAGAATGTAAAGAGCACTCCTTTCTTATTTTTAATAAGGGTAATTAAATTCTATCAATCCCCCTTTGCAAAAAAAATCACTTTGAATGCACTTTCTTCATTAAATTTTCATGAGAAACATCATAATGTAACTAACAGATTCAAATAGCCAGAGCTGTTGAACTTGACAGTTGTGGCATGTTTCCAATTTGACTGTCAGGTATTTGGCAATAAAATTCAGTATTCAACATAAAACGAACTACAGAAATAATGAAATTTCTAATTGAAATGCTTATCTCAGTGGGTATAGTTTAGAAGATGTTAATTGCTTTTTTTCACTCTCTACATTTATTTGTGATTTATATAAAACTCCCTTGGTCATTTGATAACAACTGTGACAGAACCTGAAATGTAAGGTGCTAGAATTTTGTGTGTGTGTTGTGTGTGTGTGTGTGTGTGTGTGTGGCAGGTGTCAATTTTCTTTCTAACTTAACCACATAAATTTTGATAAGCAAAGGCAGTTATAAAAAATTTAATAAATTATCAATATGTTAGTAGCTTTAAACTTCTACATGAGGTGAAAAGAAAAACATTTTGTCCTATTCATTAATGTGCTCATTAAGCTTTAAAGTGCCTTACTTATCACTGTTCCATATTAATATTCAATCATGCAGAATTAGCTATTAATTCATCAACAATTTAAATCAGACTTGACCTTCACAAAGCCATTTGGTCTGTCATTTTGAGAGGCCATTAAAGGGCAGATTACTACACAGTTGAGCTTAGTGAATCGTAGAAATCATACATATTTTGTTTGCAATGGCAGCTATAATAGACTGAGGAATTAGCACATGCTTTGAATATGTTTGGTGTCTTAATGAAACATGCTGATATGAAACTTTTAGTTCCATTAAGAAAAGAGAAAAAAGAATGTCAGCATTTTCAAGAGTGACCTTCCAACTGATGTACAAGTTCTGTCACTAACTCAGAGTCTACCAAGAACTTTAAAGATGGGAAATATGGAAAAGACAGTCTGACCCATGTCTATAAAGAGTTATTGGATAATTTGATGGACATCAATATTCAAATAATAGCTTTGGCCTTGGCCTAAGTTTTTCAATTTAAACATTTTAACATTCATCAATAGCAGTATTATCGAAACTTTTATTATTGATCCAATTCCACAAATAGTGAAGATAGGAATCCCTATAACCAAATTTCTATTAATGCCAGTCTCTGATCACTGTAGCCTCATATAATATTTTTGGTCTTAATTTGATAGGACTTTTAGTGAATGAATTCATCTTGATTCTTTGATTCTTGTCCCCAAAGATTTAATTTTAAAATGAAAGGTTACTTCCTATGGTAGCATATTCTCAGTTCTTTGGTTAAATAGCAAGTATGCCTATTAAGAAAAATCTCATTAATTATGCCAAGCTTTTCAAAACTAGTATATCTTTTACAAATATCTGAGCATTTAGATATAATTTATAACATAGAGCTTTCTTTAAGAATAATAATATAATAGAGTTATAAACAAACCCTTGTTAAATATAATAGATGATACTGAACACTTTGGGTTAGAACAATTAATTCAGACTGGATTTGCTTGCCTTGCATGTGTGACTCCCAGGCTTGCTCTCTGGCACTGCATGGTGTTGTAACCACTACAACAATTGATCTCCAAGTAAACAGAACCAGAATAACCCCAGAATATCACTGGGAGTTACCCTCCCCCAAAAAATTTAAACTCAAAAAATAGGGAATAAAAGTTATTATTTTTTATTATATATTTTTTGTTTGTTTTTTGGGGGGGCACACCCAGCAGTGCTAAGGGGTTACTCCTGGCTGTCTGCTCAGAAATCGCTCCTGGCAAGCACGGGGGACCATATGGGACACCGCTATTCGAACCAACCACCTTTGGTCCTGACAAACACTGCTGTGCTATCTCTCCGGGCCTGGCAGGAGTATTATTATTACTATAAGTAGCACAATGTTTAATAAACATGTAAAAAGTATTCAGCATCCATTCATGCCATAGCTGAATTCATACCGGCCTGATTTAATGACACTCTTTTAAAAAGCAGATCATAGTTTAATTGTATTGTAGCTATATGTTTGGACTCCCAAATTTAAGTTCATAATAGACCAACAAAATCTTGCAACATCATTTACTTTTTAATGGTGTCCTAAATAGTATTAGATACTACACTAGAAACATGTTACTCTGTCTCCTTCTTCCTTCCTTCCTTCCTTCCTTCCTTCCTTCCTTCCTTCCTTCCTTCCTTCCTTCCTTCCTTCCTTCCTTCCTTCCTTCCTTTTTTGGGGGGGCACACCCAGTGACATTCAGGGGTTACACTTGGCTATGAGCTCAGAAATTAATTGCTCCTGGCTTGGGGGATTATAGGAATGCTGGAAATTTAACACAGGTCTGTCTTGGGGCAGCTGTGTGCAAAGCAAACGCCGTACCGCTGGGCTATCGCACTGGCCTCTTTTTTCTTTATTTTCTAAAAAAACTTTGCTCATATATTTTTGACAGTCTCCTTAAATCCCAAGTCAACTACATAATAAAGCCTTAGAATGGGGGCCGGAGCAATCACAGCGGTAAGGCGTTTGCCTTACACGCAACCAACACAGGATGGGTGGTGGTTCGAATCCCGGCATTCCATATAAACCACCCTGCCAGGGGTGATTTCTGAGCACAGAGCCAAAAGTACAAGATTAAACCCTGAGTGCCGCCAGATGTGACCCAGAAACCAAAAAAAAAAATAAAGCCTTATAGTGAGCACAATGCAAATGAACATAAGACCTTGTTATTTCATCCTTACAATAATGAAATTCCTAATGTTCAAACTAGTAACCCCCCCAAAGGAAAAAAAAAACAACCCACGATTAAATCACTCATTTGCATAATGAGGTACTTTTTTCATCATCAAGAATTGCAATTTCTTAGGAGAAATGAATATCTTAAAATAAAAGATATCCCAACATAAATTTATAGAACTACAAATTTTCCCCTGGAGAATAAAAGGATTTGATAGAAGAAAATGTTTGACAGATGATATAAAGAATGTTTCTCTAAGAAAAATAATAAAACATCCTATTTATTAGAGGTAACTTTACTTGTCAGAGAAATAGTACCTATGACTATAGTCTAGTTTGTTAGATTAGAGTATTTTTATTGCTTTTATTTTTTCTTTTGCAATGACAGGGATCAAACTCATGGCCTAGTATATGCAAGACAAGCAATTTCCTACTAAGTTCTCTTCTTAAAATAAAAAAAAAAGTGCTCCAAGATAAATTTATGAGTTATAATCAGAAAATATTTTAGATGATTACCTATGTTATATACAAAAATTTCAGGGTTGTATAATATTTTCTCTTGTTTTATTGATTTTTATTTTTGAAGGGAAGTGGATACCCATGGATTGCTTCTGATTCTGCAATCAAGCATCACTCCTGGCAATTATTGGGGTACTCAAATTAGTTTCCAAGTCATTAACTACCAGAACAAATCATACTATCAGATTATAAACAAAAAACAATTCTCTTTATAACATAGTCTGTGAAGGGGTAGGGGCATTTATTATTCTTTTCATATAGAAAACAGTGTAAATAAAACTTATTTTTAACCTCCCAGATGGCAGCAGAGTATAATTTCTCCTGTTTGACATCATGACCATATTATTCAAACCCAGCTTTCCTGCAGCTAAATTTAATATGGGGTTGAAAGCAGAAACTACACAGAAAAGGGAAAAATGAATCCAACATCTTAAAGCAAAGTTGAGCTCCTGTGCCATATCAAAATCATACATATATGAATGAAATTGAAAAATATAAAGCAATTTCTAATTATAAATCAAAAGCTATTCCAAATAAGAAAGAAATTGCTAGTTAATAAATGATACTCTAAATGGAATACTTAATAAATATATGATTTGTCTCCCCAAAGTATCTATGAACAAGATAAAATGATATTTTTAGTTTAAGATCCATCTTGTAAATTAATCTGTACTAATGATATTCTTATCTTATGACTATAAATCAGTAAGTGAATCTTTTTATTTCAATGTAGTTTTAGGCATTTTTTTAAGGGCACTTACTAGGTGCAACTGTGTCCCAAGATTTTTCATAGAATTAAGTCATCTGAGATTAGAAAATTAGAATTTGATAAATTGACAGGAACCTCATTAGTTGTTACTAAATATTCAGTAAATTAGCAATCTATACACAGAGGATTGCCCAGCAAAGATCAATTCTGAAATATTTTTTTCTCAGAAGGTTACAAGGCATTCTTGGCACAGAATAAAATAAATTTGTTTAGAAACAATGTATGCAATTCTACTACAAATCACAGAATAATATCTACACAGATGAATATAATCCAAGTTAAACAATATTATCACTTGTACAAATGTTACAACTGTAATCTAACATAGCATTAAATCAGTTAATTTTCTGTGTTATTAGTATTTGGCTTTAGCAAATGATCACACTCCTTGTAATCCAAAATTAGATAAACTTTTTGAAGGGAGAAGAAAAAAAAAGCACTATCTTCTGGCTAGGAATAACAATACTTGGGTAGTTAGTTAAATATTTAAGAATCAGAGTTCCATTTTATTCTCTCTTGTGTGCAAATCTCATTAAGATAACAAAATTCAATAATCACACTATTACACAAATATTGTTGTTTTCTATTGATTTAATTTAACAATGAGCAGGTGTCATGATAGCCCATACATTACTCAAATTATTTCCTTATTTCAATGCCATATTCAGTACTTATAAAATTTATTCTTAAAAATAACTTAAAAAATTCATATTCAGGGATCTCAAACTCAATTTACCTGTGGGGCACAGGAGGCAAAGTCGGGGTGATCTTTGAGTGCAAAGTCAATAGTAAGCATTGAACATTGGGGGGTGTGACCCAAACAACTAAAACAGAACAAAACAAAAAATGATTCCTCTAGGGCAGGGCCACAAAATGTTGTAGGGAGGGCTGTTTGCAGCCTTCGGGGCCACAAATTTGAGACCTTGATTGTAAATTGATCCTTGATTTCTGTTCTGTTTTTTTTTTTTTTTGAAAAAGATAACAAGGATAATAACTATGAAAAGAATATTAGATGTGACTTTTTGCCCCCACTATTTGCTGACATTATAAAATTTAAAATTCTAATGAGGTCAATTTAAATAGGGCAAGAAAACATTAATCCTGTATACCTCAGTAAAATGATGACAGCAAATAGTATAAAGAAATGTAAGACACCATTGTTACATAAAAATTGAAGCTTAATGGATTACGTACTGTTATGCTGTTTTTTGACGTATTGGTCCAAAATAAGGGTATAAAAAATTTATATATTATTGCGAGAGCGATCATAGAATATGGGGTGAAATGCTTGCTTCACATGTGTTTGACCCAGGTTCCATCCTGATACATTATATGGTCTAAGGACCACCAGGTATGATTCTTAACAGCAGAGACAGTAGTAAGCCATGGGCACAGTCACTATATGGCCAAGCCACTATATGGCCAAACATCTCACAGTAAAACAATGTAATAATTTTAATAAATTATGCATATTATTATACACATGTAACTGAAAATTAATATAGTATCATGTGTACCTTATACAAATATATCAAATATCAAAGCTTTGTGAGGCTAAGAAAGGGAAACAATATTTGAGAGCAATAGCCACAATTGAAATACAAATCTTAGTAACTAAAACTTACTTGCCAGTAAAAGGAAAAGGAGATTTGAATCAATGAAGTAGTAACAAAGACAACAGAACAGATACCTTTAGTATCTGTTGAACAGGAGAGTTCTGAAAAACTGTCCAGACCATGTTGAAAGACAAAGAAATCACTATGGAAGGGCATTTATTAATCAAGCATGTGGCAATTATCAAAATAATAATTTAAAAAATAGTAACAATGTATAATCTGTTGGAAAAATATAAAAGACCTGAGTGCATTATTACACTGGTGTTGTAAAAGGAATTAATGATTAGTCTTCTGAATTTTTTAAATAACAATGAAATATGTAACTTCACAATGAAAAAACCAGATAGAAACATTAATAGGATTAATTTTTTTGTTCATTTTTCGGCCATACTCAGTGATGCTCAAAGGTTACTCCTATGCACTAAGAAATTGCTCCTGGCTTGGGGATCATATAGGATGCGAAGGGATCGAACCATGGTCTGTCCTAGGCTAGCGCACACAAGGCAGATGCCTTATGGCCTGCACAACAAGCCCCATTAATAGGGTTAATTTTATGGCCAGTGGTATTTGCTGCAGGATTTATACCCTCATTCATATATTAAATCTTATTTTTTTTCAAGTGATGGTATTTGTAGATGGTGGATGTGGAGAAGACAATTAGGTCCAGAAAGGGCAAATTCCTTAAAAAGAGAAATAGTTTCATTTTAAAAGGTTCTAGGCCATTCATTTGTTCCTTCTCAGTGAAGACACACAAAACAGTATATTTTGGGCAAGAGTGATATTACAGTAGGTAGGATGCTTGTCTTGTAAAAGGTTGACATGGATTTGATCCCTAGCATTCCATATGGTCCTCATAGAGCACCATCAGAATGATTCCCGAGTGCACTATCAGGAGGCAGCCCAGAGGATTAGAGAAAATAGGAGAAGAGAAGTGGAAGAGAAAGTTCAGAGGGCAGGAAAAGGGACTGGAGAGAGAAAAAAAAAGAAGAGGGGAGGAGAGGGGAAGAGAGAAAAGAGATAGAAGGGAGGGGGGAGAGAAGAGAGATAGAGAGGAGGGGGAGAGGAGTGGAGAGAAGGGAGGTGAGTGCAAAGGAAAGGAGGAAAGAGGAGAAAAATAAAAGAAAGGAAGCAGAGAGCAAAGGACAAATAAGTCCTTTCCATAGCAAGGA
>PVKC010002682.1:0-41847 GCA_004027635.1 Crocidura indochinensis
CATCTGATGATAAATATTACTCAGAAAGTTTTTGAAGAATGACTTGCAATTGTTGTAGCAATTCTTGAACAACTTTGTTCTGAGCATTTAAAGAGGTTATGATTTTGCCTGGGAAAAAATTCTACTACGTAAGCTGAATCACATACCATACTATGTTGCACGGTTTTGAAACATGAGATAATAAGTAATCTAAAGTAGCAAATTACACTTGTTGAGCTGACTTGTACTTGGTATGCACTTTTGTGGTCAGAGAAGAGCCAATAATACTACCTTTCCTGATGATGACCCCTCAATGTAAAACATGGGGTATCAGGTATATGGGAGCAGCAGATAATAGATAAGGTCACAAAATTTGTCCTTATAAATACGTCTCATGCCTTTCTTGCAAGATAATGGGAGGAAAACTTCTGAAAAATCTTATGCTGCTTGTTGAAGGGGTTCACTGAGAAGTAATACACATTCGATTTTCTTTTGGAATAGGCAGCACTATTATTTCAGGTCAAAAACTAACACGGAAATTGTTCTGAGCCTTGCCTTAATAATAAAAGAAGAGATCAATTCCAAATAAGGAGTGAACATGCAAGGTTGTGTCAGCAAAACCATTCTAAAGGCCCCAATAGCTGAACAATAGCACCCATAGAGGGATGAGAGGTTACAAAAAGTAAAAATCAAACCTTCTCTCCAGGTATAAAACTGAAAAAATAAGACTTTTGGAGCTGGTCCATGAAAAAATCTAATTCCTCTTTAGCTTTTTGTGTTAAACACCTGGGCTATTTAAATTCAGATTTCCCTCTAAAGTAAAAAATAAGTTGCTGAGTTCTGTTTGAAATCCCAAGGGAGGGAAGAATCCTATTTATATTACCTTAGAGTTTTTGAAAGTCATTAAGAGTCCTTAGATTTTTTGATAAATAGAAATCTTTTGGGGATACACTGAAGTGTGTTCTACTACTTTGAAAATTGTATATTGAGGGCCAGTGTGATAGTACAGTGATTGGTGTTTGCCTTGCATGCAACCAATTAGGGACAAGACCCAGGTTCGATTCCCAGATACTATATGGTCCCCTAAGCCTGCTAGGAGTGATTTCTGAGCACAGAGTCAGGAGTTAGCCCTGAGTGCAGCTGGGTGTGCCCCATAAAAAGAAAAAAATAAAAATAAAAATTGCATATAGACCTCTCTATAAAAATATGTATCCTTTATTGCTTCAAGCGCATACATAGACTTCTTGATAAATTCCCCTTATAAATTGGCATATTTTATTTAAATTTGTATATCTTTCTCAATTTATTTCACATAAAATAGTGGAAAAACTTTTTTTTCTCCTTTATCACCAAGATTCAGATGGTTAAAAATATAGACTCAGTCAGGGACTATAGTTAAGAGCATAGGGGAGTCCCATTCCTGCAGGAAACCCCTTCAAGAATAATTCACCTAATGTAGACCTATAGGCCCCCATATTGGACTGTGATTCTGTTCAAGGTATTTAATACATACATACATACATACATACATACATACATACATTCAACCCTGGTATCACACACCCTGAAAAGCACTGGGGCATCACCTAACTGACTGACCATCATGGGAGTGGTCCTTGAACCTCCCAGAACAGCTTTGGAGCCCCTCAAATATGAGAAGTTAAAAATAAATATGAACTAAAATGGCAAAGGCATGAACTAGCCAGCTATCCTCTGTTGATACTAACCATGTTAATTCATAAGACACTAAGACATTAGGACCCTCCTATGCAACATCTATTCTTCTAGTCCTGGCCTAAGATTTGCCACAGCTCAATAAACCATCCCAAGAGTTTCCTCTGTGGATTGATCCCAACAAAATTCAGGCCAATTACATATCCAATAGGACTTGCAAAGCACTGCATAGGAACTCTAAAATCCTCTTCTGACTGTAATGAGTGCTGCAGGGGATTGTGTGTTCATTTATCCTGTAGTAGGAAAATGTGAATACTTCTCAAACAGAGTGTTGCCATGTCAGCTCCCTCTGGAGAATAGAAAACTAAGTGGTAAAGGAAGCATAAGGGCCTGATTGGAATCAGAGCCTATGGGATTGCAGAGCATCCCATCTTCTTGGGGTTCATAGGATTTAGCTGGTAACTTCTCTCTCCCTGTTTGGGAAAGAATGCTGCTGCTTGGCTTAGCATTTTAACAGCCCTCATTTTAAAATGGTCCCTTTAAGCCTTAAGTAGAAGCCATTAGGTTGCTCTTTATCAACAAATAATAGGAGTGTCCTTAAGTAAGCAGAAAGAAGCAGAGGAAGGAGAAATGTAAAAATACTAGGAAAGAAAGGCAAAAGTGAGACTGAAGGAAAGAAAATGAAGGAAGGAAGGAGGGAAGGGAGAAAGGGAGGGAGGAAGAGATGGAGGAAGGAAGGGAGGGAGGAATGGATGGGATGGGAGGAAAGGGAAAGAAGGAAGGAAAGGAGAGAGGAAGGAAGGAAATAAAGGAGAGAAGGAAGAAAGGGAAGGAGGAAGAAAGGAATGGAGGGAAGAAAGGATGATTTCTATATTTGATAGGGCTTTCATACTGCCAGGACGCTTTTGCATGTGCTGTATCTTGGTGTCCTTCTTAGGTAAATAGCAAAGCCTTTCCCTTTATTAATCTGCAGCAGCTGCTGTTGCTAACAAAGACAGACGCCAACCAAAATAGATACTGCTTTTCAATGATGATCAAAAGGTAGGGGAATGGAGGAATATTGCCATAGAGAGCACCGAGTACCGCGGTAGTCTAACAAGGAGTCTTGTTAGCAAAACAAATTGTGGATTGATGCAAGATAATCCCCTAAGGGTTGGTAATTCCACCGGGTGCCTTCTGTGGACACACGTGCTGCTTTTCCTCTATGGACCAGCATTTTGAATCAGGATGTGTCAGAAGGAATAGGAAACACTCGCCTCCTTAAAATATTCATGCTTCCAGATTTCTATTTGACAGCATAATTCATAACTAAAAATTATTAAGCCAGCACAAGCAGGATTTGAGAAAACTAGAGCTGGATGCAAAATCTGATGTGACTTCTGAATGAACTTCTGGATATTTAGTCAGTGTGAGTCCTAGTTTGTAGGCCCAAAGTTTCTTGGCTTACTCCTATTACTCTTTCTCTCTAAAGGGGAAACTGGAAAACAACTAGCAAGAGCTGGATTGACACACAGTTGACTTCATATTAGAAGACCAATACTCTGCCTCTTGCATCTTTTCTGGATATTGCCTGCAATTCTGATCAAGGTATTTAACACGCACGCGCGCACACACACACACACACACTCACACACACACACACACACACACTCACACACTCACACACTTTGATAGGTTTCTTTTGATGAGCATGCTTTCCATCATCATCCATATTTGTTATATGGATTATCATACATTCTTATAATATAGGGTAAGGATGCATTTGTGCAGAATATTGGAGGATTGTATCTTTCTTTTAAATAAATATGTGAGTGAGATAATACGGGGGTTCAGACTCTTGTTTTGCAGGCAGCTGCCCCCAGTTCTAACTCTGTTACCACAGAGTTTCCTGAACATAGCCAGGAATAAGTACAGAAATGAGTACAAGAATAATCCCTGATTATAACTAGGTGTTGCCCCCAAACAAAAATAATGTGCAATAGTAAAGGAAATATTACTATTGCTATGATTGATATCCTTAAAGTATTACTTTAGTTGATATACATTGACTTGTTACATAACAATTTTGCTTTGTTACACTCTCATTTTGTACTTCTGCCAATCCAAAGTTGTTATGGTTCATTATTTGAGGATGCCATGGTTGTTCATGCATTCAAAAAGAATATGCTTTGGCATCTGCCTCTGTGCTTTGTGCTCTGTTGTACAGAATTTTAGGCAAGGGATACGAGTGAAGGAAAGATGTGTTTCAGGCCAGCAGTTCTTACTACCATATTATGCCTTATTCTTTCATTTATGAATAGGTCAACAATGGAGAACATAAATCACATTGTGATTCTAACACATGGCAGTGTATATAATTGCAGTTGTAAAGAATTTGCTTGAATATCTAAACTAATGAAGTTCATCACATTTAATTATCATTCTTAGATTTTTTTCATTAGCCAATCAAATTTTGCTTCTTGGAAGTAATTTCTAACACTTTCTCTAGGCATAAAGAGAATTTGATTAAATAATTAAGAGGAACTTCAATTAATGTACTAGTCATTATTTGGGACATTATGTTGAAGTTTTGGATGCCTAAACAATTAACTTTCTCAATTTATACCCCCCAAATAAGTGACTATCTCAAAGATTTTAGTCCACTTTTAACACTATAAAAGTTGGCTACAATTAATCTTCATTACTAAAACCATAGAGAAAAAAAGAAAATGTACACGTCTATTTGTTTAGCATGTTAAACATATATCATGTGCAATGTCTGTCCAGTAAGATGTGCATGTCCTTTTGAAGATGGAGTGGTAGTTCAGGGACTTCAGTCCTAGGCTTACATGCGGCTGAAGCAGTTTGATCCCTGACACCACATGTTCTCGCAAATACCACCATCAGTGGACCATAACCACAAAGCCAAGAGTAGGCCCTGAGCATAATTGTATAATGGCCCCCAAACCAGAATAAAATGGAAATCCTTCACTATGGATTACAGATCATTTCCAAACAATAAATTTATCCTATCTCTTAGGAAGTATGATACCATATGACCATAGCTATTGTTGTTGTTGCTGAAATTTTTTTTTATTTTAGCAATTTCTTTACATGGATTATTAATGCACAATACCAGATAAAAGTATTGTAATTTTCTATGAAATAATTATTACAAGTGCTAATGTTTAATAATAAAAACTTTTTTAAACTCTGTAGTTCTGGGGTCGGGGAGATAGCACAGTGGTAAGATGTTTGTCTTGCAAGCAACTGACCCAGGATCAATGGTGGTTCAGATCCCAGTATCCCATATGGACCTGTGCCTTCCAGGAGCGATTTCTGAGTAGAGAGCCAGGAGTAGAGAGCCTGAGCATTGCCAGGTGTGACCCCCCCCCCAAATAAAAATCTGTAGTTCTGTGCTCAGGATTAATCTAGGGTATTCAGTGCTGGAGATCACATGCAAAGTATGAGCTCGATCTATTGAGTGTTGTCTCTGACCTACTATTCTATAATGTGTTCATGTTCAGGTATTATAGTTCTTACAATTGTTTCTTATAATGTTATGATTTGTTGTATTTTACTTTGATGCTTTTAGGAACAGTTTCATCTTCCACTCTTCAAATGCTTTGAGAAAAATTTCAAAATGTAGCCTGAAGCAAGCATACATAAATATCTTACCTAGGTTCCATGCCAGACTTATTTGAATCAGTTTGGGGAAGAGGAAACTAGAACTAGGTTTGTAAAGATGTATAACTGATGATTAAAATGCACTCTAATTTTTGAGAACAATTGCTTCATATAAGAGCAAAGAAAAATCTGAGTAAAAATTCATAAAATTATAGACAAAATTGATATAAGAAATATAAATATTTAATATAAGTTTAGATGTATGTATTTTGAATACATAAATTCCCTGGAACTTTATAAAGGACTTTCAATTGTTTCTTTTTAATTTTTTATTTAAAGCACTGTGATTTATAAATCAAATATTCTTAGTTAACATACAATGTTTCAGCATCCTTCCCACCACCAGTGTAAACCTCCCTCCACCAATGTTACCCAGTCTATCCCATGCCAATACTTCCTGCCCCAAACTGTCAACATAACAGGCACCTTCTTAAGTTTTGTTGTTAAAGTATGGGTCTCATGTCCACTCTTTTTATTTTTTGTTTCATTGAGTCTTAAATTTCTACAATTAAAAATTTGACATTATGAATAACTTTAAGGATATATTTTTTATGCTAAGAGCTTCATGAAATGGCAAAAAAGATTATATATTTAGTAATGAAAGGCATTTGATTTAAATTACATACAATTTATTATTACATTTATTTTTTCAAATAACAAGTCATTATCCCAGCATTACATATATCTGAAAAGTATTAATTCTTTGGGGTGATACTTTGGAGTGACTCTCAAGCAGTGCTCAGGGCTCACTGCACCATATCCATGAATCCCAGCCAACTGGGCAACTGTTCAGTGCGGGGCCTGAGAAGGTGATGCTGCATGGGCCTTACAGGGCCAGGATATTTTGGGAATGCTTCAGAGACACACAGAGGCTTCTGGGGCTGCACATACGGAAGGACAAAATGATCTGGTGTATATGGAACATAAGGGAATATGCAAGGGAATAACAAATACCCAAGGACAACAAAAACTAGGGTGTGTTTTTTTTTTACCAGGGTGTGGGTAGGGGGCATAGAATATGTAGGGGTCAGTGGCAGAGGGAAGTGCCCCCCATACAAAGAATATGTAATGCTGGAATGTTGATATATGAAATATTGCCATTAACTGTATTGTCAACGATGATTCCTAAGATAAAAGAAAGAATGATACATTCAAGATGAAAAAAATCTAATCTTGGATATCTTTGGTGAAAATAAAGTCTAGTAATAAAGCAGTTACAAAAAAATGGTGTATCACCAAATGAATAGAATTATTTAAATTATCATCTTATCTTTAATATACCTCGAAAAATGAAAATTATTTTTGTTTTAAAGATCGCATTCACAATGCTTGTATGCCTTGACTATGGTGGGATCATATTTAAAGTATAAATTATAAATTAAAAAGTTAGAATTCAAAGCACATTTTTCAAAGCACACAGAAATTACATGATAGATGATATTAGATCCCAGAATCAGAGCTTTATAATATAAAAATGATCTTGATTTGTAAAAAAAGTGGAGTTCAAAGTGGTAAAGGAGAAAATGGTTGAAAGCAATGAATATGATTATAAAAATAAAGCCAATGAGATTAGGTTTTTTAAATGTTTAATTTTGGACTATCAATATTATAATAAAAACAATTTTAAAAATATAAATGAAATTATGAAATTGAGGCCAGGTTCTTTCTAAACCATAGAGAAAATAGAGTTATAATAATAGTAGTAGTAGTATTCTCTGAACTAACTAGAACAGATTTGGGTGATGTGAAATTATGAGGGTCCAAATGGTATCAGATACAGATAGTTAAGCATATTAAAGAAGATGTGAAGTAAAAAATCACTGTTGTCAGTGGGTATGCAGATATTTCAGTCTTTATAAATTTCTCTGTAGAGAATGGTTAGACATCTATGTAGAAATCAGCTGTACAAAAAAAATTACTATGCAGAAACAGGCCTGACTGGTGGTAAGAGGGAAAGAGGGAACTGTTGGCTCCCTTGGGCTTCTTTCACTTAATCACCCTTTCCTCTTGCTCAGAGCTTCATATTACTCCACATCCAATGTATCTCCATCCTAGTGTCATTCACAAGTCCTGTCTTAAGTGCTCACATGGACCAAATTTACCGATCTGTTACACATACCTTTAAGTTGTTCCTGAAAGTGCTATCTACTTGTTGAAGGTGTATTTTGTATTAAACATGATACACCATGTGCTGCTTTAGCTCAGGCATTAGACCACACAAATTTTATTTGAATTTCTTTGTGGTTTTTTTTGTTTTGTTTTGTTTTTGGCCACACCCAGTGATGCTTAAGGGTTACTCCTGGGTCTCGGCTAAGAAATCGCCTCTAGTTTGGGGTACCATAAGGAATGCCTGGGGATTGAACTGTGGTTTGTACTAGGTTAGCACGTGCAAGGCAAACACCCTACCACCTACACCACTACTCCGACCCCTTATGTTTATTTATGTTTTGGGGTTTTATTGTTGTTGTTGTTTTGTTTTGTTTTTTTTTGGTTTTGGGGTCACACCCGATGAAGTTCAGAGGTTACTCATGGCTATGTGCACAGAAATCACTCCTGGCTTAAGAGACCATATGGGATGCCGGGGATTGAAATGAGGTTCTTCGTGGGTCAGCAGTGTGCAAGGCAAACACCCTACTGCTACCCTATTGCTCCAGCCCCATTGTATTATTTCTCTTTTTTTTCTTTTTTTTTTTTTCACAATTTTTTTTTTTTTGGTTTTTGGGTCACACCCGATGACACTCAGGGGTTACTCCTGGCTCCATGCTCAGAAATTGCTCCTGGCAGGCACGGGGACCATATGGGGCACCGGGATTCGAACTGATGACCTTTTGCATGAAAGGCAAACGCCTTACCTCCATGCTATCTCCCGGGCCCCTCTTTTTTTTTCTAAAATAACTTGGATCATTTGAAAAGTTGAAGTAGAATCAAAGTCTGAAGATCAGAAGAATAAGGGCAAATCAGGATTCATCGATACAGATTTTAGAGATGTTGCAACAATTTTAGATAAAACCTCTTTTTCTTATATTTAACATGATGGACATTTCCAAAAGGAAAACTGCAAACCAAATTTTCTTATGACTAAAATAATGCATAGACAAATTTTAACATAAATACCTGTAATACATATCGTATTTTATTTGAGCTAAGGTTCACCACTATAGTCTTGTTTTAGAGATGAGAAATTAGACAGCCATCCTGAGAAATGGAGCTTTAGTTACTCATCAATTTTAAATTTTCATAAAATAAATGTCCAAAAATGTTTCAGAGTCTTAACTATTACCTAAGTTTAGATATCTTTAACATTATCATGAAGTCTCTAAAATGCCTCTAGAATTTCTAAAAATCTCATGGAGAATAAAGTCAAGTTTTATTTCCTCTGATGGAAGTTGTGAAAAGACTGGAAGAGTGTGAGATAAACATGATCATTTCCTATGTTGAATTTTCTCAATCTCTAGTTCACAGCTTTTAATGCTCCTATGAAAATTCAGGGTTAATAAAATAACAATGTTATTACCAGCCAACCTTATGCTATTTTGTATCTTTATACATTTTAAACAAGATTTCAAAATTACTTAACTAATTATATACACTAGTCATTTTACCTAAATCATTTGATGCAAATTAGACATGTGCAGTCAAAATGTTCTTTCCTACTTTCTCTTGACCCTTCATGGAGCTTTAGGTTTTTTTTAACAATTGCATCTTTTTCTTATGCCATTTTAATTTAAGTACTGGTATTTATAATACCATTAAACTTTTATGCATATATCAAAATATATTAATGAAATATTTAAAAATAATATTCATGGCCGAGTTATTTTTATATGTCAAATGTTTGAAAATTTAATGTCATCATAGGTAGACCAGTCCTCTAATGGCTAGTTAAGCAGCTGAAATATAGAAACTACATTGTCCCCATCATTTATTTATTTAGTTATCTAAGCAGTACCATTGCCATCAATCTTTTTTTTAATATATATTTTACTTAAACAACTTGATTGTATACCTGATTGTGTTTAGGTTTCAGCAATGTAAAGAACACCACCCATCACCAGTGCAACATTCCCATCTCCAATGTCCCAAATCTCCCTCCTCCCCACCTTACCCCCACCTGTACTCTAGACAGGCTTTCTATTTCCCTCATACATTCTCATTGTTAGGATAGTTCGCAATGTAGTTATTTCTCTAACTATACTCATCCCTGTTTGTGGTGAGCTTCATGAGGTGGGCTGTAACTTCCAGTCCTCCTCTCTTTTGTGTCTGAAAATTATTATTGCAAGAATGTCTTTAATTTTTCTTAAAACTCATAAATAAGTGATATCATTCTGCATCTTTCTCTCTCTCTGACTTATTTCACTCAGTATAATAGATTCCATGTACATCCATGTGTAGGAAAATTTCATGACTTCATCTCTCCTGACAGCTGCATAATATTCCATTGTGTATATGTACCAAGATTTCTTTAGCCATTCGTCTTGAAGGTCATCTTGCTTGTTTCCAGAGTCTTGCTATGGTAAATAGTGCTGCAATGAATATAGGTGTTTATGTTCAATAAGTTCTTCACATTGCTATAAGAATGTTCCACTGGTTAAAGGGGTTGTTCTTTTAATGACTAAAACCCAACCACAAACATGTCTGTAATTATGGTGTTTAAATAAATATATTATTAAAAAAGAGAAAAATTCTATATAAAAAGAAAATGTAGGTTATATATTTATTTATTTGGTTTTTGGGTCACACCTTGCAATGCTCATAGGTTACTCCTGGCTCTGTGCTCAGAAATTGCTCCTTGCTGGCTTGAGGGAATATATGGGATGCTGGGATTTGAACCACCATCCTTCCTGGGTTTGCTGCATGCAAGGCTAATGACTTACTGCTGTGCTATAGCTCTGTCCCCAAAAATATAGTTTTATGAAAAAGACAATCCTTTCATAGTAGAGGGATAGACCAACTGATGACCAAGTGACTTAATATCACTGAAAAACTGATGAGCTCCTAAATCATACCAACTTCTGAGGAGAAAAAGAAGTTTTTTATTTCTAAAACATCATAACACTTCTAATAAGAGCCATTGTTATGCCTGTGATATGTACTTATTCACTATACTAAATTTACGAGGATAATAGTACGAAATTTAGAAAATCCTCGAAATACAATGGCTAACAACTACTACATTGTTCACATTAAATTTAATTTTTGAAGCTAATACTTTGGATTATTCAGATGTTAGTAAATTAGAAGCAATAAAGAATATAATTTAATAGTAAAAATCATTATAATCCTGAAGATAAACACTACATGAATTGAAATTTTCCTACCAAATTAGAGATTTTGCAGCTGATAACTTGTAATTGTTATAAGTGTACATGATTATAGGGCTTCTCCAATCCCAGGATTCTGACTTTGATAACTGCAAAGGAACAGAACTTTTGGAAATATAATGAAAAAACTCTATTCCAGGCTTCATCCTGGGATTTGTACAAAAACCAAGACCACCATTTATAAAAGACTGATTACAACAACAGTGATGGAACAGAAATTCTAGACCTATAAAAAAAGTCTCTATCCTAGTCTTCGTCCTATGATCTGTGAAAATACCAATATCTCTAGTTAGAGAGGCCTTATTTTATCATTCACAACTGAGTGGAAAGTTGCTTGGCATCATAAAATGACGGGGTGTGAAAATGAATGGGTACAAAGCCTGGCAGGGGTCTCAGACTTGCGGCCCGCTTGTTGTTGCCGCCTCTGTACAACATTGTGTGGCCAGTGGCCGACCTTCTAATATCGCAGTTTTCACGATTATTAGCTTACCGAATAAAAATCGCGTATTTGAAGGCCGGCCGTGGACCACAAAATGTACCATGAGAGTATGCTTCAAAGGCAAATAAACCCTATATCTCTTAAGCCAAGGGAATTCCTTTTCTAATTGCCCCAATTCTTACTGTGCCTTTTCAGGGGTGTTGGGGAAAGAAGAAACACAAATTTTTTTTTTTTGGTTGTTGCTGATTTGGGTTTTTTGACTGTTTTTGTTTGTTTGTTTGTTTAGTTTTGTTTTGTTTTTATTTTTTCATAGTTGCTGGCTTTGGTTTTTTGTTTGATTTTTTTGTTACTTTGTAGTTTTTTTGTTTTATTTTTATTTGTTTTGCTACCTTTTCCTTCTTTTTCTCCTTTCTTCTTCTAAATTGATCATTATAACACTTATTAGGTGTCTCAAACTCAATTTACCTGGGGCTGCAGGAGGCAAAGTCAGAGTGATCGGTGAGTGCAAAGTCAGTAGTAAGCCTTGAATATTGGGGGATGTGACCCAAACAACTAAAACAAAACAAAACAAAACAAGATTCCTCTAAGGCAGTGCCACAAAATGTTGTATGGAGGGCCGCAAATGGCCCGCAGGATAGCAAGTCTTAGATGGACTCCACCCAATGTTTTTTCTTTCTTTTCCTTTTTATCTCCAACAGAACCATATAACTTGAGTCATCTTATTCAGCCCCATAAATTGAAGGGGAAAAATGGATGGTACATTGTATGAACATTTAGTGGAAATAAAAATGACCAGACTTGAACACCAAACCAAATGTCAATGACAACAGAATCAATATCCAATCTACAACAAGTTGTATAAGTTGTGACCAGTTACACTAGCATTCTGGGGTGGGGGATTAAGGAGGAGATATGGGATGCATGACAGGAACAGGGGTGGACAGAGGGCATTCATTATCACTATGTAGCTTAAATATTACTGTGAAAAATTTGTCATTCACTTTGGCCACAATAAAATTTTTTTTAAAAAAGAAAATAATTAAATGCAACCAACACACCGACTGACACATGCTGTGTGATCCTCCTAATCTCCTCCCCCGCTTGTGAACTGTGGCTTAATACAGGATTAGCTCCAAAAGGACTCCCTTTGTAAGAACTCTGCCCAAGACCTCCCTGCATGGAGCCCAGACCTCACAAGGAAATCTCAAAAGACAATGGGGAAGCCTATACTATCATCATAAGTATAGACCTATATAACACTACCTCTTATACTGCTTCTACCCAAATGTAAAGTAAGCACCTGTATCACTTTCTCCCATTTATTTCATTTTTATTGGATCTTTATACTAGTTTGTAGATCTCTAATATCTAATAATATCTAATATCTAATAACACATAATACCTATTAAAATTTTTCTTATGTTTTCTACTTGATAGCATTTCCTTTTCATTGAAAATAATTGCTTTCATGAATACAACAAGCTTCTAAAAGTTTTAATTAACATATTGTAGGGATTAAAATTGAATTGATGTATTTATTTAGAGATTAAAATCTCAATATATATATTAACAATTATATAAGAAGTCATAGAAAGTTTAATTGGTTCCATATACTAACATTATTATTTATATATTTAAATATTGAGGGGTTTGTTTGGAAGGGGGTAGATTTAATTCTCATGTTAAGGAAGATTTTCCAATCATGTACTAAAACAAATTTTTTATTCATGAAATATATCACTCAGTTATTCAATATAGATTCTGAAATATAGTTGGTGAAGCAGAATATGAAGTCTGTTTATATGTCTCTCTGTAATAGAATTTTGGACTGTGAGTACCCTTACTCCATAACCACTTGAAGAATTAAATGCGTATATTTCTTCTCTTCAAAAAATATGATCAACATTGTCAATTTCTGAATACTAATAGAAAAATACCCCAGTGTTTCTGATATGCATTATTAGGAAATAGTCATAGTGTAGAATGAAGAAATACTGGAAGTTTTGAAGTAAAACAATGTAATTGCAAATTCCTTTAAACAGTACTCTGAAGTACTGAAATGTATATACAAATTAGATAACTTTCAATTGGTCACCTTGGATTTCAAAACTGTTGCTGCCCCAAATTTTGTTAGCACATTGTGGAACTGTCTTTGCAGTGAGTCAAAGAAGCAGAAAGCATTCATCAGTATGCTTTAGGAAGATACTATGTTAGTGTGATCTATACAGAAGTTGAAGTCTTCTTTCTGAGATGTTTCTTATGAGTTAATATTTTCTTTAAGCATTAGAAGCATTTATCAAGTCTATTATTGTTACAAATTAGAACTTATTATGCTAGACTGAGAAATATATGCATCACAAATGAAGACATAATGTTTTGAGTGAAGGACTTTAAGTTTTTCCCAGAACATTATACTTTTATAATATTAAAAGATGGTAATTATATATACGGGGAGGAGATTAACTAGACATATAATGAAAATATATGCAAATATTGGAGCATGCATGTCCTTATCTGTAATTATTTTGTAATTTATTGATAACTTTGTCATTATTTAATTAATTTAATTGTTTGTAATTAGTATATTACAAATTAATTATACTTTAAGTTATTATAATAAAGAAACAAAAGTTTCAGACATGGTTAGTGACTATGGGTTTATTCCTTTACTCTACTCTTTCTTTATCATTTAATTATATTCCTATCCAAGATACATGTATAAAAATCCTTTGCAAATTTTATTATACATATATATGCATCTATATGTCACCTCCTCCTGTTATCTCTTCTTAAAGGTCTAAAAATATTGAAGTGTTTTTAGTTCTACCATTTGATACTCTCATTACTTTAGGGATGCATAAAATGAACCCTAAAAGGCCACTCTATACCAAGTCCTGGTAAATCCACTAATGAACATAGCAGACATTTAAGAAATAAATTATATAAAGTCTCTACAAACTTTTCTAGAAGATAGAAGCAGATAATCACCTTCCTAATTTACTGAGAGCGGTATTCTTCTAATACCAAAATTATAAAAATTCAGTATAAAAAAGAAATCCAATATCTGTCATGAAAATGCATTCCTAAATAAGAAGTAGGCTGTTATGCAGGTACAAATGGTTAGAGGGCTGTGGAGAGGTGCTCTGGTTTTTTGCTACAATTTGAACATTTATTCAACCATCGTTCAGTATTCTGAGTACATCTGAGATCAGTGGGTCAGATTTCTTATCATTCCCCTTTCAATTTAATACTTATTCACTCATCCAACAAATGTTTTTTGAGCAATAACTTAAGCATTATGCCTGCTGCTTTGGAATGTATCAGTGAGTAAAGCTGCCAAATTATGTTCTAGTGGAGCTAATATTCTATAAGAGAAAAAAGGATAAACAAAATATACACAAAACATGTAAAGCTTGTTAGTGATATGTATTAAAGAAGAAATAAGAATTTAATCTACATAGGAGTGAAATTTTTATATTGTTTAGCTATGGCCTCATTGAGTAATTAACTTTATAGAAAAAAAATTAAAGAATGGGAAGGAAAGAATCCTGACAACACCTCCTGAAAAGAGGAAAGTTGAAGTACCCCATGACCATAGGAAGATAAAGTTCTAAGGGGAGATAAATTTGTCACCAATGCTTAGAGATAAAGTTAAAGAGTTAGGTGGCAATCTATATTAGGACTTACTTTTATGAATTTATTCTAGTTTCTGTAACAAAAATAAATCTGGGTGTTTAGAGTAAATACCCAATAAATTTACTCATTGAGAAATGAGTTATTAAGAAACACAGAGAGGAAGCAATCAGAAGACTAGATGTAAGACAAAACAGTGGTGGAAAGGGGGTGGACATTGTGAACAATCCTCCCAGAGTATTGATGGGTTAGTTCAGGGAAATAGACAACAACAGCACAATATTTTCCTAAGTTTTTACCTTAAACTATGATAGAAATTGCTCAAACAGAGATGAAAAGAGGAAGAGAGAGAGGGGAGGAGAGGAGAGGACTTTCATTTTTTACATATTGGGTTTGAAATTCTTAATGATCTTCAAAATATTGACAAATTGGTAGCTGGACTTAGGAGAATGACCCCCTGTGGGGAGAAGAATCATAAAATGCTTTCTAATAGATGTTTTTCACAAATAAATTATAAGAATACTTTAGTAGAAGTTTCATAAATAGTAGTAATATTTGTTACATTCCTTAATAGATTTTTTTAGTGAGTTGAATTGTTAAAAGAATCAGCATGTTGAGAGGTATCTAGACCAAGAATTGCTATCAGCGACCCAGTCAGCTTCTTTGAAAGCTAAGGTAATTGAAAAATCCAAGTACTTGGTCTTTATGTAGCAAGGAGAAAACAGGAATTAAGAGTATACAATAAAAAAGAGATCCTTTTATTTTAAAATTTTTTCTTCCTTCAAATTAGCACTGTCTCCTTATTTGGAATTAAAATGTTTTCCAGAATATCACTGACATATCTCCAAATTATCTTTTATCAAATGTGTGTCCCTATATTATCCCCCCACTAAAGAAAAGGATATTGCATAAATTTGCTAAAACAAGTGTGAACTATCTCTGAGGACGGATGTTCTATCACTTATGAAAAAACCAGATATAATGGGAAGATAATGTTCCATATCTGCTTCAGGAGTCATGGATTTATAGGCAATATTTAAAATCAGGATGGTCTGACTCCCAAAATACACACTCAAAATGCATTCCCCTCTTTCTTTTATATCTTTTCTGAAAGCATAACATCAAATACACATCACTCCACATTAATTGCTTTTGCATTTAAAAAGGGAAAAAAGAAAAATATTAACCAACGAACATGCCAGTTTTACATACACAAATGCCATGATTTTTAGAAAATTTAGGCTTTGATGGTAGCTTAGGACAAACCATATGAAATTTCATATTCTGAGGTATCTTAATTGTAGACTTTCACATATTAGTATAATTGTAAATTATTTTTCCTAAACACATGAATTTACTTGTGAACTGTCCTAGTTTTTGTCCTTGCTCTGCTCATGGTGTCTGAACTCTCCTTTGGAGAAGTTCTTGTTCATCTCTGTTCACCATGTTTTGCTGGGATTGAATTTTTTTTCTTATAAATTTCAAACAACACTTTATATAACTTTGATATGAATCTCTTATCAGATGAATATTGGGTAAATAGCCTCTTCCATTTTGTGGATGATCTTTGTGTCGTGATCATTGTGTTCTTTGACAGAAAGGATGGTGTTCTTTTGACAGAAGAAAAATGAGTGTTGGGTAAATGATTTCTCCCATTTCTTGGAGAATCTTTGTATCTTGACCATTGTGTCCTTTAGACAGAAGATTCTTAATTTAATGTAGTCCCAGTTATTTGTCTTTCCTTGCTTGGTTAGTGGCGTTTCATCCTTGAAATCGCCTGTAGTTTCAGTGTCGTATAGTTATGTCTATGTTTTCCTCTATGAACCTAATAAATTCAGTTCTTTAATCCATTGTAATTTGACTTTTGTGCATGGCGTTAGAAAGAAATCTGACTATTTATTTTTTTATTTGCATGTCATTGACCAATATTCCCAGCATTACTTGTTGGGGAGGCTTTTCTTTCTCCACTTTCTGTTTTTGCCCTTTAATTGAAGATTGTTCATATACTTAAGGATTTTCCTCAAGATATTCAATTCTCTGGAGGCCAGAGAGATAGCATGGAGGTAAGGCAATGGCCTTCATGCAGAAGGTCGGGTCAGTGGTTAGAATCCCAGCATCCCATATGGTCCCCTGAGCCTGCCAGGAGTGATTTCTGAGCATAGAACCAGGAGTAACCCCTGAGCGCTGCCGGTGTGACCCAAAAACCAAAATAAATAAATAAATACATAAATAAAGATATTCAACTCTGTCTCACTGATATGAGGGTTTGTCTTTATTCCAATATATGCTGCGATTGTTGATATTTTGGGGTGGGGTACAGCTGTTAATGCTTGGGGATTACATCAGTATCTGTACTCAGGAATCATTTTTTTGGGGGGGTCACACCCAGCTGTGCTCAGGGGTTACTCCTGGCTCCATGCTCAGAAATTGCTCCTGGCAGGCACGGGGGACCATATGGGGCACCAGGATTCAAACTGATGACCTTTTGCATGAAAGGTAAATGCCTTACCTCCATGCTATCTCCTGGGCCCCTCAGGAATCATTTTTAACAGTACTTAGTGGACCATAAAGAATGGCTGGAATTGAACCCAGGTTGGCTGTGTTCAAGACAAACATCCTACCTACCTACTCGCTGTATTTTTGCTTTGACCACATTATACTCTTTGTAGTACAGTTTGAAGTTGAAAACAGTGATGCCTCTCTATCTCTTTCTGTGTTTTTCTCTCTTTATCTCACACATACATTTTTGCATCATAGAAACTATTTAGGAGTGTCTCTCTTTCTTAAATTTCCTAGAAGACTCAAAGAATGATTGGGGGTAAGTACTCTTCAAAGGTTTGCAATGACTCAATGTGAATCTATCTTGGGCTTAGGCTTTTGTTTTT
Source organism: Crocidura indochinensis (assembly GCA_004027635.1). NCBI lineage: Eukaryota > Metazoa > Chordata > Mammalia > Eulipotyphla > Soricidae > Crocidura > Crocidura indochinensis. Next base: position 17,598 of record PVKC010002682.1, read on the forward strand.
GAAAGATTTTTGATTACCATTTTAATTTCCTTAATAATGATAGATCTGTTCAGGTATTCCTATGTAACTTTATTCAACCTTAGGAGGTTATATGAGTCCAAGAATTTATCCTTACTTCTCTAACCTTCTATTACTAGGTTCTCTTGTTTCATGGCATAAAGTTTCTCAAAGTAATATCTGATGATCCTTTAAATTTCCTGGTGTCTATTGTGATATAGTTCCTTGCATTTCTTATTCTATTTATTAGAAGGTATATTTTGTGGCCCAGAATGTGTTCTATCTTCAAGAAGGTACCATGTGCATTGGAGAAGAATGTGTACTGGGCTTTATGGGAATGAAAAACCCTAATACACACATATAATCTACTAAAGCCTTATTTTCCATGTATTCCTTCAAAGACAGTATCTTTGTTGAAGCTTAACCTGGTTGATCTATCAAGAGATGCAGAGCTGTGTTGAAGTCTCTATTTACTATCATGTTGTTATTAATTCTTCAAGTATCTTATCTTTAATATTAAGTATTTTTCTAATCCCCAATTGCATGCATATGATTTCTCCAAAATATACACATCCCTTGATTATTAAGCAATGATAAAGCATCTCTGTCTCTTACAATCATTTTTAGACTGAACTGAATAGAAGAAACTGAATTTCAGAAAAGATTTCTATGTTTGTAGACCTTTATTCTAGGAGACATTGTAGAGTATTTAAACAAAAGTTTATGTGTGAAAGTTATGATTTATTAACAATAATTATGAATAAACATGATAAGTATTAATTTGCTGAGAATCTCACCTATACCAATTATTCTATCAGGAGGAAATGAAAGAGGCTTTTGTCTTAAAAAAATCATAATCTTCTATACAAAATAAATAAAAATAAATGTTACTTACTCATTACCACTTTGTTGAATTTTATTTTTTGGTTTTAATACCTTACTTGAATTGACCAATAGGCACTTAAATTATAACAATATGATTAATATTGCTCTGCTCTAAGAGAATGTGTGAGCTGATATCTGCTTCTGTTTTTAAGTACATGTTCTTATCTATGTCTGCTCTATCATCCTGTCCTACTAAGAGATGTCAAAAAATTAGGTTATTTCTTAAATTTAATTATCTGGTACTTTCTTCTAATAGTCTGCCTACTATTGACATATCAGATTTCATTTTGTCTGCCTATCTTTTGTGTGTGTGTGCTCTTGATATTGATAACACTAGCTGCTGTCACAGCTTATCTCCTCTTGATTCTGAAAATGTAATAAAGAAGGAAGATGCAAAGTAATAGCCATACACACTAGTTATTCAAGCATTTCGCCAACTCCTTTATTAAATCAATATTGGGGCAAATATAATATGCATGTGGCAGCTCAGTCTCACTATGAAAGAACAGGACCAATGGCAAGGGACAGCATTTATTTGACAAATGCCAGAGGAAACTATATTAAAACAAAACAAACTAAAGTCATCTTCTGAGAATCAGGTTTTGATTTTGTTTGTTTTCTTTTAATTTTCCTTTGAAAATACACAAATAAATAACTATGACTGGTATTTTTGTTACTTTATTCTTTTGAGCAGCATGTTTGTTATTACCTAACAGTTTATGAATATAAATGAATTAAAAAATAGGAGAGATGTTATTCATATTTATTTATTCCACTTTAATATATTACGTTTAAACATTTCAAGACATAAAATTGAATTAAAATTGAGATATTCTACTGTTCTTTGGTAATTTACAAATTTTGAAGACTTCCTTCACAAAGGACTTTATCCTATTTTATAAAAATTTATAATATTAAAATCCTTTTCTAATAAAAGACAGCATGAGAATAATATTCAGAGATAATAAAGATGAAGGCCAGCAAGACCAGCCCATGGTGTAAAGCTTACCATCAAGAGTGGTGAGTGCAATTAGAGCATTATCTGCACTGACAACTACCATGACAGGTGATAGAGAGAAAAACAGAATGCCTGACCCATTGAGAGACAGGGGTCAGGGAGAAGGGAAATGGGGTGATGAGAATGTTGCTCTGGTGAAGGGTGGTGTACATTCTATGACTGAAACCAAACTACAAACATTTCTACAACCATTCATGGTGCTTAAATAAATAAATATCAAAGGAAAAATTTTTTTCTGTTTTTATTTACCTAGTGGTATTTTTGAAAATTAAAAACAGAGTGTCATATTGCACCAGCCTATAATCCATGGCAAAAAAATTACAATTTAGACAGCTATCTATAAATTGTAGTCCTTAGATTGATTTTGTCTTTTATATTTCTCAGATTAAAATAAATTTAATTTAAAATTAATTTAATTTTGAAATTAAAAGGAGGGAAGATTTTATCATTTAGAATACTTCTTATGTGAAGTATACAACATACTATTTATTGCTCTGCACCCCCTTCAAATGAGTTAATTTTTATGCTAACACATAAGTTTGCTAAAATGTGCTTTGGTGCTAAAAGAAATAGTTGCACATCAGCAATATGTCGATAGATTTGATAAAAACCCACTGAATTTTTTGGGCGGAATGTGTGCTTTTGTCATATTGATTTCATCTTAAGCAGGTAAATGAGAAAAGGGATGATGATCTTTGTGAGAGCCATGAAAGAAAGAACTTCTCTTTCTTGGAAGATTTATTTTCAGGCCCCTTTTCCTAGAGGGAGCCCAGGCAAGTGGAGCACCAGACGTCTCCCTATTGTCATTGTTCTCTTCCTCTTTTAATTGCCCTGTATCTAATTCAAAGTCCTCCAAGTAGTCAGGAACATTTATTTATAGAGTTAAAAAAAAAAGAACTCCTGCCCTACCTGTGCCCTGTGAATTACAAACATCAAATACCACCTGGTGATCACTGTGGGTGGAGTGGAATGTTCCAACACTTTAGAAATTATTTCAATTAGCTTTGAATCCTACCTGTGCTGGCTACCAGTGTGGAACTCTGAACAAGGCCATTGACCTGGTCTACGTACTGTCCTTTATATACTGTGTTGGTAAAGGGCTCTCCCAGCATTATCTCAAGGACAAAAAGTTAAAAGTAGATGTGATTTTTTAGATGATATTTTACTTTAAAGTTAACATTGGCATAAGGCTATGAGAAGGCATTACTTAAAATAGTACTTGTAAAATATTACATGGTGACCTCTTTGTCTCTCAGAGAATTAAACTAGTGGTTTGTGGCCAACATTTAAAATACAACAGAATCAAGAACAGATGTTAGATCAAATTTTGTGAAGATTCAAATCATTTCTTGGGAAACTTTTCGTGATATATTTCTTCTCTCTCTCTTTCTCTCTCTCTCTCTCTGTCTGTCTCTGTCTCGCTCTCTCTCCTTTTTTTTGTTTTTAGTTTTTAGGCCACACCTGGCTCTTTGTTCATAAATGGCTCCTGGCAGGCTTGGAGAACTATATGGGATTCAGGAACCAAACCCCAGTCAATCCTGGTCGGTCACGTGCAAGGCAAACACCCTACCACTCTGCTGTCTTTCCTGCTGAGTAATATATTTCTATGATGTGTGCTGAGTTAGGCTATAAACTGCATTTCTTACTGTATGTTGATTTTTTAATCTTTAAAAGTTGTTCTTAGGAGTTGGTTTCCAGTAAAAAAATAAAAAAGAAACTTTTAAAACAAAGGTAGAAGGGCCAGTGCAGTGACACAGTGGTAGAGTGTTTGCCTTGCATGTGGCTGACCTAGGACAGACCTTGGTTCAATCTCCTGACATCCCATATGATCTCCCAAGCCAGGAGCGACTTCTGAGCACATAGCTAAAAGTAACCCCTGAGTGTCACTGGGTGTAGCCCCAAACAAAAAAAAAAACAAAAAACAAAAATAAATAAATAAATAATAAATAAAAGTAGAGTATTTGCCTTACATTTTGCCTACCCAGATTTCATTTCAGGCAATCCCATGATTCCTCATGCCTTCCAGGAGTTATTCCTGAGTGCAGAGCCAGGAGTAAGCATTAAGCATTGTTGGGAGGGACCCCCCAAACTAAACAAATACTTTTATCACTCCCAATCCAGAGCCACCAGACCTGTTCAGCTCTTCATGAGTGCTGGTAATAAGCATATTCAATGTCTGAGATTGCTTTAGATGGTCCCTGTCTTGGAAGTTATGTTTGTATAGTAAGAAGCTCAGCTGTACATTACTACAGTTAATCATATACAGAAACTTAGACTGCCATTTCTTCTGCAAAAAGAAAGCAAATAAATTAGTCCAGGCTTACTTTATTGAAAACCATTTTAAGCATCCTTCCTCAAAATGCAGGTTGCTAATTCAATAGCACTGGGGATTATTTATTCATTTCTATTTCTCACTATTATGTTTGCTGATATTTTTATGTGAAGCAACAAGATGGTTACTTTATGCTAATCAAGTTCTATTGCAACAACCTATAACTCATTCATTCTGATAACTATTGACTTCAAATCAATATTATATTTCTTTACCTTTTGAAAGCAGAATATGGAACTGTCAAGCCTAAATTGTCTCGGATACAATCTGTAAAAGGACACATATTCATAGGAAAAAACATTTTCCTTATCAGGCCATGCAGGTGTCTTCAAATATTGACTGAGCTACATAATTATTAGGGCAAAGTATATCTTGCAAGGAAGGACCAAAATGTCTGCATACCTTATTTTCTGTATATTTTTTCTTTTCCCCTCTGAATAATTGTCTTATCTGTACTTGATTAATTCAGTTGGATGCATCAGATCAGCCAATCCAGATGTGAAGACTTTGACATTCAGCCCAGTAATGCTGCTTTACTTAAAGTTTATTGATGTGAATGCCCATTCAGACAATCAGTCCTTCCACTGGGATCCTCACTTTTATTCTCCTAGGAGAAGTTGCACATTCTTAATATTCAGCTTCTCAAAAGACAAGCTTTTAAACTAAATTAGTTATGTGCATTTCTGTTGGATCAAAAGAAAAGATTAGGCAATTGAAAGAGAATATTTATATACTGAACTATATAAAAATGCCGATATTTGAATATAAACATGGTGATTTTATATAGCTCCATCTCAATTGGCCTTTTCAAGCAATAAGACAATATCTTATATGCAATATGCAGCTCTCTTTAAATATTAAAAAATGGCTATGTAGATTCACTCCACAATGTACTTGAATTTCTCTCAGATATTTTTCTCAATTCTGAATATTGATAACCCACTGTAAGAATTTAAGCATCTAATCCCCCCCATGTTTCTGAAGCAGAAAGAATACTTCATTTTAAAAATTCAGCATTTTAATTGTGCTGGCCATGATAAATTTAATATTATAGCCTTATATTATCATATTCTTATTTTGAGGAGAAAACATCAATTGGACATCTATGACATTTAACTGTTCATTTGTTTGCTTTTTGAAGTACAAAGTTCAAAACTATGGCCTTATTCATGAAAAACATTTGTCCTACCACATAGCTTTATTTTGGTTCTAATTTATTTCTATATAATAAATTATTGAATGGATTTTTGTCTTTTATATCTTCCTCTTCCCCTATGTCACTTTGTGTCTGTGTGTATTTTGTGTGTAGGGAGAGTCTTATTTGTAGTTTTTTTTTTATACTTTTTCCTGCACATTTTGCTGTTTAGAGACTCCTTATTTTGTTTTATTTTGTTTACGATGAATCATCTCCCACCCCCTCTGCAAACATGCTAATAATACAGCAGGGAAGGGAGACAAAGCAGAGTGAGTCTCTACTTGAAGTCTACTTTAGAATCATCTGCAGAGCATTAAACGTAGGCTGAATTCTGCTCTCAAGATTCTGATTAAATTGGTTTGAACTGAGGTCTGGGCTTTAAGATATTTAAAATCTCCCAGAGGGAGGCTAATGTACAGTGAAGTCTGAGAACCACTGATTAAAGTTTTAACAAGATTTCTCAGGCAGAAATGTGGGCTGTTGGTCAGATGGACAACAAACCCTAACTTTGGAATAGGCTCAACTCTAATGGACCTATCCACTTTGAGGTATCTGTTTAGTCCTGATGTCACTGTAGTGCTTTTTCATCTCCCCTAAATTCAAGGAAATATAAGAGCTCTATTGTGAGCAACAATATGCATCCAAATTCTTCAGTCACACTTGTTCCTCTTTGGTTTCTACTGTGAGATTGGATGCTCACACACCTAATGATTGCGCTGCTTTCTTCTGAGAGTAATTAGCTTCTGTATAAAGATATGATCACCTGAAGCTGCTATGTAAGCAAGAGCCATCTCCAGGGATTTCATTCTAGTAGCAAATAAATTGTATAACAGCAGTATTTTGGACTATTACTGTAATCAGTATTAGAGTGAAGCATTGTCCGACTGAAGAACATCAAGAGATTATTTCTATAAACTATCTACATCTGTTGGTTTTCCAAAGTAGATTAGACAGGAAAAGGAAAAAGGAGTATTTACCTCCTAATCTCCTTGGATGCTCTATACCACTTCTTCAATTTCTGCATTGGTTCACCAGATGGAAATAAAAAAAGGAGTAAGAAGTAATAACCTATTGTGTAACCAGTCCCCCATGTAACTTCTGCCTGAATGGACTGCCTTGTTATTTGAACTCAGGCTTAATTTACAGTGACAATGGTGTGCTTTTATTTAGAAGGAGGCTTTTCTCTTACTAGGTAACATTAGAATATTCTTAGAGTACAGAACTTGCCTGAGGTTCCCAAACATAATTTATTACGGTCCTGATGTCAGTTGCATGAATAACTTAGATCTCTCTGTCCTTTTTGGTTATAGATAAATCTTTGAGATAATTATGGATATAGGATTGACTCTTTCCTCCCCCTCAAGTAGAATTTAAGGAAGCATTTATTTTAGCTTTTCTTTTCAAATATCCCCATGCATTAGGTAATTATTAAGGTGGGCATTCATAATTGTCAGTGAATATAACAATTTATATTCCATATCAAAGTTCAACCCTTATCCAGAGAATTCTTTTTATCACAACTAAAGCTATATATTGGGTTTAGGAGAATGTGACGAGCATGAATTTTCACTTAAAATGAGGGTGGAGTATAAGATTCAATAGAGAAATTTGGCAGAAACCCATTTTTTCCTTGATTATAATCTATACTGATAAACATTAAGAGTAGAACATAACATGGGAACTTTACCTTTCTAAAAATATTCTGTTTTAATATGACTTGCCCAGAAAAAAAAACAACAAGAAGGTAGTGTGGCCGAAATAAGCAACAACAACAACAACAACAAAAATCCAACTTCAGTCTGTGTTCTGTTTTCCACAAAAATATTTTTATTAACTTTTTATGAATTTGATATGCTTGTTTGACCTAGTTTATTTACCCTATGTCCATTGGTCAAAGTGTAGAGAGACAGTTTAAGAAATGCCAAGTTTGGGACTAGTGAGTTAGTACAAAGGGTAGGGCACTTGCTTTGTACATGAAGGGCCCAGATTCAATCCCCAAGATCCCTAATGGTCTGAGCCTATCAAGAATGATTCCTGAGTTTAGAGCCAAGAGTAAATCCTGGGTGCTGGTGAGGGATGGCTCTCCTACAAAAATCAAATAAAACAAAATAAAAAGAAATAAATGTCAAATTATATTTTCCAAGTTATTTTTATTAGAAATAATAAATCTACTAGTATAAATAAATAATAAACAAGTAATCTAAACATATTTTTCCCTATTCAATTATCTAAGTTTTGTCACTATTCTTTTTTTTTTCACTATTTTAATGTATTGTTAGATCTGTCTGCTAATGTACTTGTCCAAAATAGTGCTTTTCTGTGGGAAGTGAACAATTTATGACACCTTATTTTGTATACTATACTCTTGTAAAAAATCATTAGTCAAAAGTGCCTCTATTATAATTTATTTTTGACCTTTGCAATAGCCAGAGGCTGTCAATCTGATCACCAACTTGTTTATTCTATCAATTCTATTAGGTTGTCTAAAACAATCATGATATCTTACCATTCCTTTGCATTGTTGGGCTGTAAAAGAAATCATCATATAGCTTCAGGTTCTTTAGAGGTTAGAGAAATAATGAAACAAAAATCAATTTAAATGAAATTAATTTAAAATAAGAAATTTAGTAAATGTGTACTTCTATATATATGGGACAGCCCAAGAGAGCAAAACAATTCTACCTTGTGGTTCTAGACTTTTCCCAGTAGGGTTTAACTAAGACTAAGGCTTTGGTAGAAGAGAAAAGGTCAATAAATGGAGGTCAGCAGGAAAAATTCAGTAAACAAAGAAATACAGATTTCTATTCTGTCTTCTCCACTAAAAGTCACAAACAGATTCAGGAAAATATTCTGTATGTGACTATCTTTTCCCAAGGTAGCCTTAGTTAAGACTTCCCTATGAAATTAACCTTTTGGTAAAACCAATTTGGGGTGATAGAATATTTCTCTGTGGGAGATTAGATTATAAGGTTTGTTTTAGTTTTTTAAATATTCTTTAATCTCATTAATGATGCTACTGTTAGAATTACAATAGGACATTCTAGCATTTTATCATTCACAAGTACTTTTGAGGACACCTATAGAGCCCAGTAGTAAATGAATTTCTAAGCCAGAGTTTAGATGTTTTCTTTAATTTACGCTGATATAAAGTCTGTTTTATATATTCTATATTCAGTTATATATATTATATATATTCAGTTATTTTCTATAACTGAAACATAATGTTCAAAGAGAGACTCTAACTAGGGTTTAACAGACCAAAGATGTTTCACTTACTCTCCCTGTTTCCTTAGTTGTAAATTTCTTGAGCTTTTGTGACTATAGAAAGTCTAGCAAAAGTGATCCCACCACCACTGTTAACTGACTAAATGCTTTCTGAAGTGTTTTTAGAAGTCCTGGAACTAAAGGACATATACACTGAGAATATATGCTCTTTTCTTGATTTCAGTGAGGCCCAAGAGAAGAGAACATGGTTGGGAAAGTCTATTTTCAATTTTTATTTTGATTTTTGGTTCAAACCCAGCAGTGTTCAGGGGTTACTCCTGGCTCTATGCTCAGAAATCTCTCCTGGTTGGCTCAAGGGAAATATTGGATGTCGGGATTCGAACAACCGTCCTTCTGCATGCAAGGGAAATGCCCTACCTTCATGCTATCTCTCCGGCCCCTATTTTCATATATTTTTGTCAGAGGAATGCAGATTTAAAAACTCTTTTTTTTTTGTTTTTTTTGTTTTTGGTTTTTGGGTCACACCCGGCAGTGCTCAGGGGTTACTCCTGGCTCCATGCTCAGAAATTGCTCCGGGCAGGCACGGGGGACCATATGGGACACCGGGATTCGAACCGATGACCTTTTGCATGAAAGGCAAATGCCTTACCTCCATGCTATCTCCCGGGCCCCAGATTTAAAAAACTCTTATCAAAAAATGCAAAGTGGCTTCTGACGTCTTCCTGATGTGAAGAACACTCCTCTGAATGTTCATACTCACCTCTACTGGCTTTATTTGTTTTGTTTTGTTTTTTTAGTTTTTGTTGTGAATTTGAAACACATCAGCAGCAGTGCGGGTGGGTGCATTTCAGTGGTTGCATTAAATAGAGGTTTCGCAATTTTCAGGTTTTAGGATTCTATTTTAACATTTACTTGTTTGAATCATCTGCATGGTTAAATTTTAAAATATTTAAGAAAAATACCTGCTGCGGCAAGGGAGCATAAAAATGCTTCAAGAGTCTTTGAAAATATAGGAAAAAGTTATAATTTATAATATAAAATTTTTAAATTTTTAAAATTTTAAAATGCTAAGATTAGAAATCAAGCCATCTTGTCTTCTTTAACTGATTTTTATTTATAATCAATTCATGTAATTTCAGCTAAAATTTTTTGGTAAGGAAGACCAATGCACTTAGAATAATACACTTGATGAATATAATTTTTATTTGACTTTTCTTTTTTTGAAGGACAGATTGTAGGAAATGGGTGGAGGGAACAGGGCTACACCTGGCACCACTCAAAATAACTTCTGGTCTTGTGTGTAGGGATTACCCTGATGATAAGGAGTGACATGGGAGAAACCATATGCAGTGCTAGGAATTCAGCTAGGCTTGCCAACCTATAAAGCAAGGCTTACGTTCTATATTATTTCCCTGGTCCTGAGTTGATTGTTTCATTTTTATTTTATCATTGACATGGTCTTTATTGTAAGGTAAATTTTTGCTTAAGATTCTGTTACCATGTCACATTTTTAAAAATCTTTTGAAGCAAATGAAATTTATCTTTTGCACCTCAGGTTTGGTGTCTAGGTACCAGCTAACAAGCAATCCAGAAAATGTTGCCAATCCTATGTGTACCAAACTCTTGTCCCCATTCTATGTTCTTAATATCCCATGTCTCTTCAAACTGTGAATTTAGTCTAGCATTACTAAAACACATCACATCTGCTTAATGACTGTACATTCCTTGAAACTCAAGTATCCTCTCTCTCCTTTGAGATTCTTTTAGTGGCATTAAACTAGACAAATAATGGTAAAGTAAGGCTAAATGATGAAAATGGGTGGCAACCATAGAAGTATGAATTTATATTTACACTGGAAACTGATTTTGTGAATCTACATATTGGGCTGATAGAGCTGCGATGTTAAGATCAGTATGTGGCTTTTGGAAAAAATGAGTAGCAGGATCTTACATTGATGAAGCACCTTTTACCCCCTAAGGAGTCTGTTAAGAACTCTACAGAGCACAGAAATCACTTTACCCATCAGTGGAGTGGAACACAGCAGTTGTTTAACTGAACACAACAATACTGCAAAATCATTTAAGAAAGAAATTGAAAGAGAGTACAGCTCCAAAAGAAACTACAGGGGGTATTTATAAAAGCAGAGTACAATCTTTCCACATGGAACTTGGCCAAAAAGTTTAGACCAAACACTCCATTCCAATTCTTTCTATACTATTCTTTCTATACTACAGTGCCTGGGATTCAATGAATCTTGAAACTTTTTGTATTTCTATCCCCTGATATATTCAACTAGGCTTCCTTGATAGTTCCTGAATAAGATAAGACCCATAAAGAAAAGGAATAGCATTTAATTACTTTCCATTTTTTTTTCTTGAGCAACTATATGTTAACTTCTTCTTGTGTCATTGTTTGCCTCATCTGCCATAGTCAATATTGGTGTTGTCTTTATAGAAGCTACATAAAGCCCAAGGAAGCAATGTTGTAGGTCAAGGAGAAATTGTTATATTTCTATTTTGCAAATATAAAGACATAACTTAAGCATCACTACAAATGTTTAAAGACTTTTGAGAGGTTTACAAAGTCAAGAGAATTATGCTTTGATATCGTATATCTTAAGTGAATCAGAGAGCTACTTTCTACTTTAATTTATATATTACATTGTACATTTTTCCATATTCTGGAGAATGTGAAATTTCTACAAGTAGATTTATATGAAAAAAAATCTGTATAGACTATACATCTGACAAAGAACTAGTACCTGATATGCAAATCACTCACAAAACTCAACAGCAACCGAACAACAAATAACTCAAAGTCATGAGTAGTCATGACTCCAAAGAAGGGCAAACATATGACCAACAGGTATGTGAAAAGGTATGTTGCATTACTGGTTGGTAGACAAATAGAAAGTGAACACACAATAAGATATTCCCTCATACAATTTCAGAAATTCCAGAAATACCCAGTGCTGTCAGGGATGGAGTGAGAAAGAAACCCTGATTGTACAGTCATTCTGGTTTACCTCTAGGAAAACGGTGTGTAGACTATTCAAAAATGTAAAACATGAGGCTGGAGAGATAGTGCAGTGACTAGGCTGCATACCTAGCATAACCAATACAAGTTTGATCCTGACCTCTAATCTGGGTCTCTGAGTCCAGTCAGGTATTATCCCTGAGAACAGCACTACGAGCTAGCACTAAGTATTGTCAGGTGTGCCAAAGGCAAAGAAGACAAACAAAAATTAGGGCTTTCATATCCTCATGAGTTCTACTCTTTTAAATCTGCTCAGAGAGAACAAAAATATTTATTTAGAAGGACATTTCCAGGACCCGGGAGATAGCATGGAGGTAAGGCATTTGCCTTTCATGCAAAAGGTCATCGGTTCGAATCCCGGTGCCCCATATGGTCCCCCGTGCCTGCCAGGAGCAATTTCTGAGCATGGAGCCAGGAGTAACTCCTGAGCACTGCCGGGTGTGACCCAAAAACCAAAAAAAAAAAAAGAAGGACATTTCCATTCTGTGTTCATTGCAGCACTATAAGCTATAGTCAAGATATGGAAACAATCTTCTGTCCCCCAATGAGCATATACACTTTTGAAATTATTCTACTAAAATAATTTTAATTTGTACAGTTTACTGCAGCCTGGATGGAACTGGAGGGCCTAAAGCTATATGAAATGATTATAAGGGAGAAAAAAATGATCAAACAATCCCTTATCCTATGCATAGTATATAGATGCACAATAACAAGATTGAAGTCAATAAAATATAATAATATATCTTAAAATAAATTGACATTGTTGTAAATTATAGCAGTTAAGTAGATAAATATATGTGCATTTATTTCCCCTTGTGAAGAAATATTTTCATAATTGTTTGTGATTGACTGACTCATGTTTTCTTTTTTGAAGATGAAGCTTATCTTTTCAACTCATAATATATCAGGTAGTCTCTTATTTGTCATAATTCTATAGAAACTCTTCACCAATAAAGAGGAATGTCAGCTTTGATGTGAGATTAGAGCTATTTCTACACCTGGCTGTTTTAAATCATCAGTCCCTATGAAAGGATTAATTTCTTTTGTTCCAATTTTAAAGGAACAATTGTTAAAATCTTGAAAAGCATCAATTATGTGGAAAAGCTGCACATTATTATGAGCAGCAATCATAATAAAATAGTTAACCTTCATTTTTACAGTACTATGGCACCAGGAAAAATTGGGCTTTTCATGCTTTCACATGGATAAAAACCATATTTTAAAAAGATACATTAAAAACAGGAAAAACTATCATAGATGATATATGCAAAGCACTAATAATAATGAAAACATTCTTATGTTCAATTATTTGTGTTTGATTTAATAATTGTTGATGGTAAAAATTACCACTATATTTTAAAGTAGTGTATTATAATGATGATAATTTCAATTATAGCATGAAATAAATTCAGCTAATTCATTTCTTAATTTTCCTGTTGTTTGGTGGCAATACCCAGCAATGCTAAAAGTGTTACCTCTGGCTCTGCAATCATGAATTACTCCTCTAAATGCTTGGGAGAATATATGAAATTCTGGGTGGGGATTGAACCCAGGCTGCTGTGTGCAGTTCAAATGCCCCACCTGCTGTTTTATTGTTCTGACCCAATTCAGCTAATTTTTATTAATGTTTCATGTGTTTAATAATCCTATGATTTGAATAAAAGCACTCTCATACACTGAGAAAAAGGGTTCTGTATAATTTTTCCATTGTAATATTCTTTAACATAATTATATTTTATAAAATTTAGTAACATTACACTCAGTCTATTTTAGTTAAAGCATTTGAAACCGCAAATTTAGAAAGATATTTGAGAGGCAGAAACCACAAATGGTTAGTGTATTCACTTTTATGCTGAAGACCTAGTTTCAATAATCTTATGGTCCTGTATGATAGTGACCTAGTCTGATATCTTAGTTACATAATAAAATCTAGTAAATATATGTTTATAAATAGAATAAAATAAACAATGAAGTTAAAAACACAAATAAGCAACACAAGCATACTATAATACTAGTTTTTCTTTTATATATATATATATATATACACTTTATTTAAACACCTTGATTACATACATGATTGTGTTTGAGTTTCAGTCATGTAAAGAATGCCACCCATCACCAGTGCAACGTTCCCATCACCAATGTCCCAAATCTCCCTCCTCCCCACCCAACCCCTGCCTGTACTCTAGGCAGGCTTTCTATTTCCCTCATACATTCTGATTATTAGGACAGTTCAAAATGTAGTTATTTCTCTAACTGAACTCATCACTCTTTGTGGTGAGCTTCATGAGGTGAGCTGGAACTTCCAGCTCTTTTCTCTTTTATGTCTGAAAATTATTATTGCAAGAATGTCTTTCATTTTTCTTAAAACCTATAAATGAGAGAGACCATTCTGAGTTTTTTCTCTCTCTGACTTATTTCACTCAGCAAAATAGATTCCGTGTACATCCATGTATAGAAAAATTTCATGACTTCATCTCTCCTGACAGCTGCATAATATTCCATTGTGTATATGTACCACAGTTTCTTTAGCCATTCGTCTGTTGAGGGTGATCTTGGTTGTTTCCAGAGTCTTGCTATGGTAAATAGTGCTGCAATGAATATAGGTGTAAGAAAGGGGATTTTGTATTGTATTTCTGTGTGCCTAGCATATATTCCTAGGAGTGGTATAGCTGGATTATATGGGAGCTCGATTTCCAGTTTTTGGAGGAATCTTCACATCACTTTCCATAAAGGTTGGACTATATGGCATTCCCACCAGCAGTGGATACGAGTTCCTTTCTCTCCACATCCCCGCCAACGCTGTTTGTTCTCATTCTTTGTGATGTGTGCCATTCTCTGTGGTGTGAGGTGGTACTTCATAGTTATTTTGATTTGCATCTCCCTAAGTACTAATTTTTCTTATCTCTGGCTAGAATAAGCCACCAAATACCGAATCTTAAGTTTTTTAGGAAAAATAGAAAAAAAATAATGATGTCTATTTCATTGGACTTTTACACTTTAAGATCATATTAAAAGAGACTACATGTGAAATACTAAGTATCTACCCATAAGAAGAACCTCGGAAGTGACAATTTTTTGTACACATACTGCTTTAAACATATATATTTATATAAGATAGGATTAGCATATAGCAATATAAATAGATATACTTACTACAGAAGTTAAAAACTGAAAAGATAGGCAGTTTAAATAAGGATTATCCATGCAGGCTTTAATTACTATACTAGAAGAGGTTAAAAACTACCAAGACTTCTGAAACTTCTCCATAATTATAAAAATAAAATACAATCCCTATAGTTCTAAAACCTGTTTCTAATGACTTGCTGCTTTAAATTGAAAATTTGTCTTATGGAAAGTCGATATTTCATAAACCAGCTACTCCAAATTGTCATTATTACAGAAACTCATGAATGAATGTTCAAAATGAATATCAGAAACCTATAAGAAATATAATTTGCATTTACTTTTCTTCCAAGTTCTTTATTGAAAGGTAGTGTCATGCCTTTTATAATGTCAAAAACTATGCTTTTAATTAATAATAAATAAGTATCACTAGATTGTATAAATCTAGAAATATTTTATAGACTTGTTATGGGGGTCATATTCAGTAGTATTCAATAGCTATTTCAAACTTATGCTCAGGGGTCACTCCTACTGATGGTTAGAAGACCAGATGGTATCAGAAATTAAACCCAGAGCCTTTTACATAAAAAGCAAGTGCTCCTCCATTGAACCATAGAAGTGTAATTTTTTTTGGGGGGGTCACACCCGGCAGTGCTCAGGGGTTACTCCTGGCTCCATGCTCAGAAATCGCTCCTGGCAGGCACGGGGGATCATATGGGGCACCGGGATTCGAACCGATGACCTTTTGCATGAAAGGCAAACGCCTTACCTCCATGCTATCTCCCGGGCCCCAGAAGTGTAATTTTCAATTCAAAGTTCTCTTCTATTGAATACCAGAATCTTGAAATTGACAGAAAAGGATGATTTTTATGTAGCTGGGAGAGGAAATGGTGACATTCTAATTTCATTTCCTCTCTTAGGCAAGTCTTCTCATGATATGCATGAAAATCATTTTTATAAGGAGATAACTAAAAACGTTAGATTATGTCAAATTAGAGTGAACCTGGGTCGGGTTAGCTACTACATTAATGTCTAATAGTTGGAATTGGTATACTAAAATTGTCAAGGCCAATTTTCATGGTGCCTAATTCAAAAGAAAGGTTTTCTGGAGTTGTAATTGGGGTGCAGTCGGAGTCAGAAAGGGACACACAAATAACAATGACCATGAATGAGCTCCAGACAACAGTTGTTCTTTTTGAGAAATTTACCTTATTCCTAAGAATTGTGACATAGCAATCTTGAATGTTTGGTTTACTTATCTTTTGCAGTCAATAAGAATGAATATTTGCTACTTCCCGAGAGACCCTGAAATGTTATCTACCCAATTTGTCTACTTAATCTACTCATATATGCATCTATTAGAAAAATATTAATATTAAATAATAAATTATTTAATATTTATTAATATTTATATATTATTGGGTTATAAATTAATATTCAGATAAATATGGATATATATTTTTTCCTTTTGTGCTTGTTTATTTAAATGGAACATCCTTATGTAACGTAGGATCACAATCTCTACTTCTACAATCTCTATTCTCCAAGAGCTTCCAAATTTTTTTTTTCTTTTTTGGGGACAGGGGGCAGGAGGCACTGTTGGGGAAGGGGAGGAGGGCAGAGGGAAAAGGGGGAGAGGGAGGGAAAAGGGGGAAAAGAGGAGAGAGACAGGAGTGGGGAGAGAAAAGAGAGGAGAAGGAAGAGAGGGAGAGAGGGAAAAGGGAGAGGGGGAGAGTAAGTGGAGGAGGGAGAAGGGAGGAAAGAAAAGAGGGAGAGAAAGAAGGGAGAGGGAGAAAGAAAGGAGAGGGAGAGAGAACGAAGGGAGAAGGAGAGGGAGGAGAAAGAAGAGAGGGAGAGAGGAGAGAGATAGGGAGAGAAAAGAGAGGGAGAGAGGAGAGAGAAAAAAGGGAGCGAGAGAGGAGAGACAAGGAGAGGGAGAGAGGTGAGGGAGAGAAATAAGGGGAAGAGGGAGGGAGAGAGAAAGCTAGTAAGTTTAATTCCAGTAAAAGATGAGAGGTAGGACTCTCAAAAACAGTTCTCACCATCTCCATGATCTGCCATGCCAAAGCACATGCAAAGCACATTATCATGGTGATAAATTTCTCTGAAGCACAATTTTGTTGCAAGTGATAAAGATGTTTTCTCATTAATCATTGTTTTCAGTTCATTTCTAGCTCCTACTATTTTGTTAGTTTTTAGGCTACCAGTGGAAAATTTTTATGACTATGTAGATTTTTATTCATAAAAAAAGAATCCTAAGGGACTCTATATATTCACATTCAGTTTTTGAAAGTTTTAAATCTGTACAAATTGAGGTTATCCACAGTTTCCTTGTTGGCCATTTTTCAGAGAAAAGATTGCTGCTGCTGACAGGTGTGGCAGTCAGCCAGAGGGCCTGAGCACAGAAGAGATGTAAATTCCCCTTCAACATCAGGTGAGGGGAAATTATGCGTGAGAGTGCAGCTGCTATTTAAATTTGGCCCCTGTCTCAAGTTCCTCTACTTCCTCCATAATGCTTCTATAATCATTGAAAGCAGTATTTTTATTATCTGGATTTTGACAGTTTATCTTCTATATATCTCTAGTTTTGAATTAAAATTTGAGAGGTATTTAATATTCTGTATAAGCTAATTTTGTGTATAAGCTAAACTAGTACAAAATTCTTATATTCCAGAGGTAGACATATACTTAATATGGTTTCATTATTTGGTGACCTCTATTAACATTATTTGGAAATTAATGCCAGGTTAGTTCTTAGAGACACTTAAAATTAAATAGTAAGAGTTCTAGAAAAATAAGATAAATTAAGGATCTTTATGCCTCGTAGCCTGAGTTTTATTTTTTTAAATGAACAGATTATATTAACTGAAGAGTTAATAGAAGGGTAAGTTGGAAGAAAGACACAGAAACTAGACTAAAACTTCTGTAGGTTACCAATAGTCAACTTTCCTCTCTGGAAGGTTTCAAGAAGAAATAATAGGAAGAAATAGTAAAAAAAAATTTTAGGAACTCAAATCTAGTTAGAAAAGTCATAAAGTATATTTAATACATCAAAGACTACAGAATTTCAGAGTTTATTATTATCAGTATAGTAAATATGTACTTGAATGAAGTTATGGGTGACCCCTTCTTTGAACATGCAACTCACAGATGTCTACTAGTTACCAGTCTCTGGTTTGGGGAAGTAATGGGCATGTAATACATAAATATTTACTGGAATCTCACCCATTTTATATTCAAATGGACTAATAAAGAAAATAAATTCATGTATGTATTATATTACTATTTCCATGATGGAAAAATTAAATGTTGGCATAAAGAAATACATTATGTGACAAAACTCAAGTGTGAACAATTTTATAACCACAGTGCTTAAATAATTTATTTTCAAAAATAAAAAGAAAGAATGATTGCCCTTGCCTTAATGTGGGTTAGAAAAAAGGACTGAGTGGGGAATTTGGTGCAAGGAGAAGAGCAAGGTTGGCAGAAAGGGAAAATCCTAAAGACCAAGGTTAAGTGTTTAGAATTAAGTCTAGTTGTGAATTCTAGTCTAAAATGAAGTCTGAGATAGTATAAGCAAGGGAATTGTTTTCTCTGCGATTATTTGAAAATGTGAGAATTTGGGAGCCGGGAGGTGGCGCAGGAGGTAAGGTGCCTGCTGCCTTGCCTGCGGATCACGGTTCGATCCCCGGTTCCCATATGGTCCCCTGTGCCTGCCAGGAGCGACTTCTAAGCGCATAGTCAGGAGTAACCCCTGAGCGTCACTGGGTGTGGCCCAAAAACCAGAAAGGGATAAGCCGTGAAAATGTGAGAATTTTATGTAGATAGTGGGTAGAGTATAAGCTGAATGGAGAAAATGTGGAGGTTAGAAGAGAGCACTTATGCAGACTGAGGTGGGTGCTTCTGAGAATCAAAGAGCCTGTAGGAGTGATGAGCAGGAATCAGATGTGCATCACTTTGTGGAGCAAAATAGGTGCATTTCAGACTTAGATTTCCCCCCAGCTCTAAACATAAACTGTATATAACATTTGCTCTTGTTGTTTTCTATGGCCCTTCATATTGTACTTTCCTGTTTCCCATCAATCTTACTTTGCCTGCTCATATCCTGTGGGCATGTGCCATGTAGTATCAGTGGCTACTCTGAGTATACAATGGGAACTTAACTTTGTCACTGTTTCCTGAACTACTTGAAGAAGAAAAGATTATTCAAGAACAAATTTTCTTTCAGAAAACTGTGACAAAGTTTTAAAAGAAACAAAACTTTACTGTAAATATAGCCTTGAGATTACTTCATTCTTCTCCATGTAAAACTTTCAATCAAATTTTATTTTAATTTTTTTATTTTTAAAATGTCCAAATATTTTCTTTATCTAAGCACCATAATTATAAACATGTCTGCAGTTGAGTTTCAATCATAAAATAAATGAACACCCCCTTCACTAGTGCAACATTCTCACCACCAATGCCTCCCACCACCTTCCTCCCTCAGCCCCTGCCTGTATTCGAAATAAGCACTCTATTTCTCTCACTCACTACCATTGTCATGATAGCTGTCAGTGTAGTTATTTCTCTAATTGCACTCACAATTCTTTGTGGTAGGCTTCATGTTGTGGCCAGAATTTCTAGCCCTCGTCGCTATTGTCTCTGGGGTTAATTACAAGAATGTCTTTTATTTTTTTTAAATCCCATAGATGAATGAGTATTCTGTATCTTTCTCTCTCCCCCTGACCTATTTCACTGAGCATAATATATAATATATAGCTTCTATAATATGAGTTTCCATGTCCATCCAGGTACAGGAAAATTTCATGACTTCATTTTAACTGATAGCTGCATGTATTCCATTGTGTATATTTACCAAAGTTTCTTTAACTGTTGTTGGGCATCTTGGTTGTTTCCATAGTCGGGCTATTGTAATAGTGCTGCAATGAATATAGGTGTGCCGAAGGCATTTTTGTATTGCATTTTTGTATTTCTAGGGAATATCCCTAGGAGTGGTATACCTGGATCATATGGGAGTTCAATTTCCAGTTTTTTAAGGAATTTCCATATTGTTTTTCATAAAAGACCGGACTAGAGAGCATTCCCACCAGCAGTAAATGAGAGATCATTTCTCCCCACATCCCTGCCAGCACTGATTGAAGGGTTTTGTTTGTTTGCTTTTGTGGCATGTGCCAGTCTCCGTGGCCTTAGATGGTACCTCTTGTTTTGATTTGCATCTCCCTGATGAGTAGTGATGTGGAGCATTTTGTGGAGCATTTTTAATGTGTCTTTTGGTCATTTAGTTGGTCGTTTTTTTGCTTTTGTTTGTTTGTTTGTTTATTGGTTTTGGACCACACCAAACAGAGCTCAGGGGTTACTCATGGCTCTGGACTCAGAAATTGCTCCTGGCAGGCTTGGGGGACCATGTGGGTTACCAGAAATCGAACCCAGGTCCATTCTGAATAGGCTATGTTCAAGGCAAACACCCTACAACTGTGCTATTTCTCTGGCTCCCATTTGTATTTCTTCTTTGAGGAAGTGTCTGTTCAATTCTTCTCATTTTTTGATGGGGTTAGATGTTTATTTTTTGTTAGGTTCTGTCAGTAACTTGTATATCTTTGATATTAGCCCCTTTTCTGATGGGTATTGGGTAACGAGTTTTTCCAATTTTGTTGGTAGGCATTGTATCCTCATCACTATTTCCTTTGAGGTTTATAGCTTCTCAGTTTAATATAGTCTCATTAGTTTATCTTTGTTTCCACTTGTTTGTTTTGTTTTGTTTTGGAGTTTTTTTAGGGGGGAACCACACCCCTTTGATGCTCAAGGGTTAGTCCTGGCTAAGCGCTCAGAAGTTGCCTCTGGCTTGGGGAGACCATATGGGATGCGGGGGGATCGAACCGCGGTCCTTCCTTGGCTAGTGCTTGCAAGGCAGACACCTTACCTCTAGCGCCACCTCACCGGCCCCAACTTCCACTTGTTTGGACAGTGATGTTTCCTCACAGGAAATGCCTTTAGTGTCAATGACATGGAGGTTTTTACTTACATGTTCTTCTATATACTTTATGGTTCTTGGTCTGGTATCCAGATCAATCCCTCTGGTCTTTAATCCATCTGGATTTGACTGTTGTGTATGGTGTTAGATGGAAATTCGAGTTTGCTTTTTGCATGTGGCTGACCATTTCTCCCAACACCACCTGTTGAGGAGGCTTTCCTTGCTTCATTTTTTTTTTGTCCCTTTACCCTTACCCTTTGATTGTATGTCTGAGGAACATACTATTTCTTTATTCTAATACTATGCTGTTTTAATGACTATTGCTTTGTAGTACTATTTAAGATTGGAAAACATGATGCCCCATCTTCTTTTTCCTAAGAGTTGCTTTAGCTATTTTGGGGTGTTTATTGTTCCACATGAATTTCTAGAGTGTGTGATATACTTCTTTGGTGTCCTTAGAAGAATTGCATTAAATCTGTACAATGCTTTGGTGAAAATTTCATTTTTAATGATGTTCATATTCCAATCTATGAACAAGGTATATATCTCCATTTCCTTGATTCCTCTTTTATTTCTTGAAGCAGTGTTTTATAGTTTTCTTTGTACAGGTTTTTACCTCTTTAGTTAAGTTGACTCTGTGGCACTAATGTGAATGGGATTGTTTTCTTTTAATGTTCATATCTTCTCTATTATTATTATTATTATTATTATTATTATTGGTGTATAAGAAGGCCATTTATTTCTGTGTGTTAATATTGTAGCCTGCCACTTAACTATATGAATCTATTGTTTCCAGACGATTTTTGGTAGAGGCTTTAGGGGTTTCTAAATATAGTAGCATATCATCTGCAAACAGTGATAGCTTGACATATTCCTTTTCTTTTTAGATGCTCTTGATATCTTTTTTTTTCCTAATTGCTATGGCAAGTACTTCCATTACTATATTGAAGAGGAGTGTTGAGAGGGGACAATCTTGTCTTGTATCAGATTTTAAAGGAAAAGCTTTTAGTTTATTACCATTGAATATACTATTTGACATTGGCTTGTGGAAAATGGCCTTGACTATACAGAGAAAAGTTTCTTTTATTCCCATCTTGTTGAGAGTTTTATCATGAACAGGTGTTGGACCTTTTCAAACACTTTCTCTGCATCAATTGATATGATCATATGTTTTTTATTTTTTATTTTTTATTTATTTATTTTTTTTTTGGTTTTTGGGTCACACCCGGCAGTGCTCAGGGATTACTCCTGGCTCCATGCTCAGAAATTGCTCCTGGCAGGCACGGGGGACCATATGGGGCACCGGGATTCGAACCAATGACCTTTTGCATGAAAGGTAAACGCCTTACCTCCATGCTATCTCCCGGGCCCATGTTTTTTATTTTTTATTTTTGTTGATATAGTGTATTTTGTTGATTGATTTGCATATGTTAAACCATCCTTGATTTCTTGACTGATCAAATTTTAAATAACTTTTATTAAGTTTAAAATATAAGAAATTTTAACTTTCATAAAATATTTTACTTGCACAAAGATAGTACTTTTTATTTCCATGTACTATTTCTGTTGAGTTTATGAAAAGCAGATTTGTATTATAAAAGCTTGAGCTAGAGAAATTGTACAGAGGTTAAAGTACTGGCCTTGTAAGTAGCCAACTCCACACATGAATTATCCCTGAGCACATAATCAGGAGTAGCCCCTAAGTACTGTCAGGTATGGTCCAAGCACTCTACCACCTCCCCAATAAAAATAAAGCTTAATAATTTTTAGTACTTTCTCTGGGAAAACAAATTCATATAAACAATTATGGATATTTTTATCTATACTTATAGTTTTAATGTCCTTATCTTTACAGTTTGGATTAAAATCTCTTATTCTTTGTTTTGGATTGCCTATATTTACTTTTTTAACATAAGGACATCTACTCCATGGATTGTCCAAAGTAGTAGGCAGTTCTACTTTCAATTTTCTCCTGACACTCTGAATATTTCTTGGTTTCTTTCACACATCACTGTTAATAAGTTTTAACAAAAGGTATTAATGAAAATAAAAGATATTATACTACTTGCATGTTTAATATTTGTATTGCTTTGTCCCTGGTATCATGTTAAATATTTGTATCTTTTATTTTATTTGATCATTGTAACCACTATTGGAAGTAAATAGTATAATTATCTACATTTTACAGACAAAAATAAAGTCTATATCTAACCTCACGTAGATCTCAATTGGAAGAATTGAGTAAGTACCAATCTCAATGACCTTTTAACCCGTAGAAACATTGTTTATTGTCAGAAGAAAAGCATTTTGTTAATTCCTGGGTTATTTTACCATTTAAGTCATTTTAACTGTCTATATTTTCCAACATATTTAAAAATGTGTTTTTCTAAACATATCTGTTCTCTGTTATTCCATGAATGGCTATACTATTTGTTTGATTGCCATCTTACTGTGATTCTTCACTGAAATCTCATCTCCCTAACCCAAATTTGGTGCTTTTAAACATTAGCATTGAAAAAATCATCACAGAACAGGTCTTTTCTATATTACTTTTCCTTTTGTCTTCTCTGTTCTTCTAGGCTTCTCTATTATATTCATAATTCTGACCTCTAGTAGTATTTCTAAAATTTCCTGATTCTCACTAATCCTATAATAACTACAACTTAAAAAAAGTCACGCTTTTTCAATTGAACCTAAAATATATATTGACATGTGATTGCAACTCTATTAATTTAAAATAGTGCTTAGAATTTTTCTACTCTTCATTTCATATGAGGCTATATTTGAGCCAATTATATATTTTTCTTTAAAAATATACCAAAATCTTAGTGTCAATTTTAGGTTAAGATATTGTAAATTGTCGGGAGCCTGAGACAAGATGATGCCCTAGCACTGAGGCTTTTGTGGTGGGTCTGTTGCAAGCTGCTCCGGGGAGGCCTCCAAAGGGGAATCCATGCTCCAAAACTACCACCAGACCCGAACAACCTTCTTCCAAGGGCTCTATCCGGCACATCTCTGGAAACCTCCCATCAAAAGAAGGCCTGGAAGCCCCAGAGATCAGCTGAGTTCTTGGATAGTACTTTTGACCCAACGCTATATTTTACTACAGAGTCATTTCCCTCAATAGCAGTTTTTAGAAACCTCTATTGATCCTCTATTGATGCAAGACAGCAACTCTGAATGGGGGAGAGAGAAGTGACAAGGGAATGTGTCCAGAAACCCAAGAAAATGGTCAACAGATAGAGAGGCAACAAGACAAGTAACATCCATCTTCTGTAAAATACAAATTAAGGGGAAAAAATCAATGAATATAAAGAAATTGGAAAAATAATTCTTCAGATTTCAGACATTATATCTGTTAAACCAAAACCTTTCAGCTTAACCAAAAAAAATTTTATATATATATTTTATTTAAACACCTTGATTACATACATAATTGTGTTTGGGTTTCAGTCATG
>PVKC010002683.1:0-42161 GCA_004027635.1 Crocidura indochinensis
TTAATTTTGTTTTTTTCATTTTTCTTAGTGATTCTGAAAAGCACATCTTGTCTAAAGTGATTGATTTTTCCTCCTGGCAGTACTGGAACCATGAACAACAATGGAACGAACCTAGCCACTGGTTTCATCTCCTCTTCTGTAGCTGTCATTTTGTTTGGTTCAAATTTTGTACCACTAAAAAAATATGACACCGGTGATGGTAATTTTTTCCTTCATTATTAAAGTGTCTCTTAAATATAATGTTCTCTTTTAGCTATTCTTTTTCTTAATTATTTTTATTTTTTGTTTTTGGGCCACACCCAGTGACTCTCAAGGGTTACTTCTGGCTTTGAACTCAGAAATGTCTCCTGGCAGTTTTGGGGGATCATTTGGATACCAGGTCCGTCCGGGATCACCACGTGCAAGGCAAATCCCTACCGCTGTGCTATTGCTCTGGTTCCTCTTTTAACTATTTTTAAGTAATGGCCATAAAGTAACCTTTTTAAATTACAAATGAATAAAGTTTAAAATAATTACTTAATAATGTCCAGGCCTATTTCGTTAAAAGTTGATTAGTTTTGTTAATCTTAAATTTGTTATTGTTAAAAAAATTTTTGTTACCTGGAAAACCAGTCTGGAGTACAAGTAGGGGTGGGGTGGAATGGAGGGAGATTTGGGACTTTGGTGGTGGGAATGTTGCACTGGTGAAGGTGGTGTTCTTTACATGACTGAAACCTAATCACAATCATATATGTAATCAAGATGTTTAAATAAAGAGAAAAAAGGAAAAAAAAGAATTGAATACCCAATGACAAAATAATCATATGAAACAAAAGAAAGGTAAATAAATTTTCTTGACTTTTAAAGTCAACAAATTCTTGATGAGGCTTTTCTTTCTGCTGGAATGTATTTCTTTACTTTAGTTATTTTACTTAAAGAAAATGCATCACATAGTTGACCATAATGCATTTGTTTTCATATAAGTGAAAATAAAATTATTTTTAAAAGAATAGAAATAAAAAAAGAAAAAAATTTTGTTATTGTTATTGTTGCTTTTAAACATATTTGGAGCTGATTTGCCGTGCCATCATTTAGGGTCTATTCCTACCTCTGTGTTCAGAAACACTCCTGGTGGCTCGGACCTTATGCAGTGCTGGTAATTGAACCGGTATTGACCACATAACTTGTACGATTTTTCCCAGTGCCTAAATATTCTATTTTATGACAAAACAATGATTTTATACTTGAAAAATTTCTAGCTATACCTTTGATTATTCTACTAATAGTATATTTATAAAACAGAAATTTCCATTATGCTTAACATAATGAAGCATTATGTCAAAAATGAAGCATGGCATCAATTTTATGTTTGCACACTAATGCTCTCACATGTAATGCAGTGACTCCCAGCATCTCCCAGTTCCTTCAGTTCCCAAGAGAATTCAGCACTCATCTGCATCAGATGCACTTTCCATCCACCAAGTTCTTAAGTGCTCACAGATTACAACACTGTCCTATACTTCCTTCTATCAATAAACTTCAAGTCTTTTTCTATGTATTTATTACAACATTTGTAATGTCATAACTTAAACTTAACTGATGTAAAGCTAATTAATTGAGGGATTAAAGAGATAGTAGACAGGTAAGATACTTGTCTTGCACATGACTGACCTGAATTCAATACCCTGTACCTTATGTGGTCCCCTAAATCTGTCAGGAGTGATCCCTGTGCACAGAGAGTCAGGAGAAAGCTCTGAATATCACTTTGTGCCCCCCCCCAAAAAAAAACAAAAGAAAAACTAAAACCCCTCAAAATCCACTAGTCTTAAAGATATAATTTTGAAGTATCTGAATGTTATAAACTTAATTCATTTCACCCAGATTCTATGATTTTAATTTTTTGGCATAGTTTAAAAATATATTCTTTTTAACATTCACTATCATCATTATAGAGCTGCTAATAGTGTGAATTTTAGAAGAATATGTGCAGTTTTGCTTTCATATTAAATTCAGGAGAAGGCAATACATGTTTTGAGTAATTAAAATATTTCCCCAATCCTATTTTCTATATAGTAGACATTAGAATTACAAGAATTTTCTTTATTTATTTTTTGGTATGAGGACAAAAATGAAAAGTATTAGGGAAAAAAACCAGAATATACAGAAAAGGGAAAGAACCTAGTATGGGCGGTGTATTTACCCCCCAAGCTAATTATGGACATAGGTAAGTCTTAGATAACCCTTATTTCTAAAACAAAGTTTCCTTTCAGCTCTCTACCATTATTTCCTTTTATTTATTTATTATTAGTTATTTAATGATTTGTTCTTTTCTCTATTATAAGACTGGGTAAAAATAGATATTTTTAATCTATTTAGATATATTCCAAAGTTGTGGTAAAATTGAAACACTGAGTTACACTTGCCTTAGAATTTATTCCAATGTTGGGTTTTAAAAATTATTATCATTGAAATTCTGGATAAGATCTCAGAAATGTACATATATGCCACATATCACAATGTAATTTCCAGGTAACTAGGAAATGACAACACAGAGTATAGAAGTGTAAGTAGTCATGGCCTATTCTAGTTTTAAGATTTGTAATATCTGATATCACAAGCACTAGCTTTGACTATATGAGTTGACTTGTGACCATGAAAGACTTCTAACCCAGTATGGCATAAATTATCTCTAGATTTTTTTAATTACCTAGTGTTAATGTAAAATTTATAAAGGGTTATTTTTGTTAAATAGTAACTCTAAGTATGGAATATGAATAAAAATAATGAATTTTTCTTGTCAGCATTTTTGAGTAGAAATTTCTTGACTTGTCAAATAGGTGAAAAGCAATTTGTTTTTAGATTTTAAACAGAAATGCACCAAATATGGGGCTTGGTAGAAGAGCATTTCTCTTGCATGTCTGAAACCCTGGGTTCAATCTTCAGCATGCACACATGTACAAGCACACACACACACACACACACACACACACGAATTTAAGCCTTGTGAATATATGGTTTTAGAATTTGATTTGGAAGCTATTTAAAGTATAATTCTACCAATGACTAATTGACAAATTTCTTCATCTTATATTCAGTTTATCATTGAATTAGGCTGAATTATGAGGCAGAGTAACTGTAAGAATTGTATGTCAGATAGACATTCAGTATTCTGACCTTTTCTGTAATAATATCTGGTATTTCTAAGCATTTATTACTTAAAAATCTCTTGAAACCACTGACACCAGCTTCTATTTCCAGGAATGTTTCTTCAGTGGATCCTGTGTGCTGCCATCTGGTTGGTTGCCTGTGTGGTCAATCTTATCTTACATTGTCCTAAGTTTTGGCCTTTTGCAATGGTTGGGGGCTGTATTTGGGCAACAGGTGATGTATAAAATATTTTATTTCTTATTCAGTTACTATGAGTAAAATTTCTCAGAATTGAAAGAAACCACAAACAGTAATTTAAAATCTGAATAATTTCTCTTAGGTTCTGGAAACGAACAATTTCATTCTTTAGATATTTCATAAATACTTTTGGTGTATTTTCTTTCTCTTTCTTCTTGATTTTCTTCTAATTTCTATAAAGAATGAATTACTCTGTTTTGTCAAGCATAACTCATTATTTTAAATACCTTGTCATTTCTTTAGCATTTTGATTAGAAAATAATTGTCAAAGATAGTATTTAGTAATAACATTTCCATGGCTGTTTCTTAAATGTAGGCACTTACAGGGAACAAGGAAATAACTCAGTGGACTGGAGCATATGCTTTGCATGAAGAAGACTGTGCTCAATTCCTTATACTGCATTGTGCCCTTATAACTGAATAGTGTGCCATCTTTCTACCTAAATAAGCAAATATAAACACATTTCTAAACTACTGTCATAAAAAAAGTCTTATTTCTATTTATTTGTGAATATCTGAAGTTCAATACTAGAATTTATATCTTCGTCTGACCAATCAGGAAAATTTCCCGTTAATATAAATATATCTCAGGAGTGCTTTCTTCTCTTTAAGAAGGAGAATTCTGGGCCCAGAGAGATAGCACAGCGGCGTTTGCCTTGCAAGCAGCCCAACCAGAACCTAAGGTCCTTGGGCCGAATCCCGGTGTCCAATATGGTCCCCTGTGCCTGCCAGGAGCGATTTCTGAGCAGATAGCCAGGAATAACCTGTGAGCACTGCTGGGAGTGGCCCAAAAGCCAAAAGCAAAAAAAAAAAAAAAAAAAAAAAAAAAAAAAAAAAAAAAAAAAAAAAAAAAAAAAAAAAAAAAAAGGAGAATTCCAAATAGCAAGAATTTTACTAGATGCAAATAGATTTCAAAATATTGAGAATTTCTTTTATATTCCATTTGAATTTCTACAGAATTAAATAGTTGCATGATGTTCATGAGTTGAAGGACAGAGTTAACTTTTAAATTTCTACTGAAATTTTAGTCTTAATCTCTCTTATACTTTAGTATAATTGTAGAGATCATGTACATTAGAAAAAGGGAAACGGGCCCGGGAGATAGCATGGAGGTAAGGCGTTTGCCTTTTATGCAAAAGGTCATCGGTTTGAATCCCGGTGCCCCATATGGTCCCCCGTGCCTGCCAGGAGCAATTTCTGAGCATGGAGCCAGGAGTAACCCCTGAGCACTGCCGGTGTGACCCAAAAACCATAAAAAAAAAAAGAAAAGAAAAAGGGAAACAGATCAAGCATCCATTCATCCTGCTCATCTTTATATACACCAAAGTATTTAAATTCACCCTCTAGGTTCCACTGGAATGTGGGGCAAACAGTCAAATTTGGGAAATGTTGCAAATGTGGGCTATGTAGGAAAGAGTAACAGTGTAGAATGGATAAAAGAGACCCTGTAGTAGTCAGAGAGATTGTATAGTAGATGAAGCACTTGCTTTGCATGCACTAGTTTAATTCCCAATATCACATATAGTCCTCTGAGCACCACAAGGAATAATCTCTGAAAACAGAGCTGGGAGTCTAAACACACTTACACTCATGTGTAGCCCAACTCCAAACCCCACTCAAAAAGGATAAATCATTTACAATGAAGGGTATTTTGTTGTAAGTGATTTTATGGGGGTAATGAAATTATTGATACCTGTGGCTAACCAAGTAAAAGGATACATTTGAAAGGAAAATTTATGAAAGCAGCTTGGAAGTTTCTGAATTTGAGTATCTTGATGTTTCCAATGTAGATCTGATCAGAGATCTATCTTTGGTAGTTTAAAAGTGTTTCTCAACTGTAGGTCTATAGATCTCGTTGGATCTACAAGGTATCCTAAAAGAATGACAGCTTAAAACATCACTTGAAAAATCATGACATTAGGATGCCAATCAATCAAATTTGAGGGATGGTAGGAACCATAGAAAGGAATTAAGATTTGAATGGGATTTATGTAGGTAAAAGGTTGAAAAGTTTAAAGTATATATAGCAGTATAGTTGAAATCATAAAATTAGGCCAAAAACCCAAGCAGAATAGTAAAAAGCAGAATTTGTTCAAGGGAAAATGTTGCTGGAACAATCTACCTCTGTAAAGTATAATAAGAAGGATCAATCAGAAATCACAGCTCATGGAGAATCAGGAAACTTCCAAGAGGAGATTGAAAGACTCAGGAGCTGTGCATTCCTCCAGAGTCCAAAGCAATGACAGTGTTTGATTTCAAATGACTAACCAGTAGGTAGGCACAGAGGAGCAAAGTCTAGAACCATCCTAAACTAGACTTCTACTTGACTCTAAGAGGATGGTTGCTACTACTTTTATCATGAACAGAATGAAGACTTATGTTATAGATTAAAAACACTAATGTAGTTAGGCTAGGCACTAATTCAATATCTTTGATAGATTTTCCCCCCAAACAGCTCATGTATCAACCATAATCATGATTTTAAGTTCCTAAAATGTGACATTTCCATTTTTAGAAAAAGAGGGATTGTGCTTTACTGGAGTTTCCCCCCAAACACTTTCAATTTTGGCTAAAGTTAAAATAGAAATTAATTCAATTTCTAAATATATTTTTGATACTGAAAATAACACATTTATTTTTCTTATATGTTACATTTGTAGGAAACATTGCTGTTGTCCCAATTATCAAAACGATTGGCTTAGGCCTTGGAATCTTAATCTGGGGATCATTTAACACCTTAACTGGCTGGGCAAGTTCAAGGTAACACACACAAAAAACTATGTTAATTAAAATTTTCTTCACTCATATTTTGATAAGACTAGTTAGTGGCAGAGATTGGGTTAATTAAGAGGTTTTTACCCTCACAGATGTTGCAGCTGTGTGCCTTTAATTGTATCTGATTTGAATGTCAACTATGTGATCTGCTTTGTAACCACCAGTCCATGAACTAATGCTAATCCACAGATGTAAAGGGTGAAAACTATTGATCCAGGGCCCAGGAGATAGCATGGAGGTAAGGCATTTGCCTTTCATGCAAAAGGTCATCGGTTCGAATCCCGGTGCCCCATATGGTCCCCCGTGCCTGCCAGGAGCAATTTCTGAGCATGAAGCCAGGAGTAACCCCTGAGCACTGCCGGTGTGACCCAAAAACCAAAAAAATAAATAAATAAATAAATAAAAAGAAAACTATTGATCCGGGTAACCATAAAGATAGTGCAGGAGTTAAGGTATTTGACTTGCATGTTCCCAACCATATTTATCCCCTCAACACCTCATATGCACTTTTGGGCACATCTAAGAGTCATTCCTGAACACAGAGCCTGGAATAGCCCTTGAGTATCAGTATGTATGACCCGAACTACATCCCTCAAGGAAGAAATTGATCTAGATTTTTAACTGGCATATAGTGAAGAGAGATGGTATAGAGATTAGGGACATGCATTGCATGCCCTCAGCACATATTTGTTCCTTCGCACCACATGGCATAATTTTCTACACATAGAGTATAACCCTGGGATCCTTGAGCACTGCAAAATATAGCCTTTAAGTACCCCATGCAATCCTGGTGTGATCTTGTTGATCTAAGAACCTCAGGGCCATAGTAGCATTGCAATTCAGGCTATACAGATGTAGGCTCTACATTACCTAGAGGGCCTGGACCCTCTCATCACCATTTGAAAGAATATCACCCCAAAAAAGATAGAGTAGATAACTATGTCAGAAATAGACACAGGAAGAGAGAAGAAAATGTTTATTATTTCACTTCCTTTGTGACACAATTTTCTGAATATGTTATAGACATAATTCTCACTTTTATATGAGGTAAGCACTTCTTTCTTGATGAGTGCTAGTTCACATGGACATTGAAAACATTGCTCAGGGGCCAGTGCAATAGCACAGCAGTAGAGCATTTGCCTTGCACACGGCTGGCCCAGGAAGAACCTGGTTCGATACCCAGCATTACATATGTTCCAATCCAGGAGCGATTTCTGAGCACAAAGCCAGGAGTAAACCTTGAGCATTACCAAAAAAAAAAAAAAACTTGCTCAAGCTTATTGAATAAATTAGCTTAACTTTAATTAGCCAGAATTCAAACCCAAGTTGTCTACTTTTTTTATTAAACAGTCACAAGTTATTCATAATTAAGTTTCAGGCATACAGTGTTTAAGCACTAATCTCTTTACCAGTGTCTATTCCCTCCACCAACATCCTATTTTCCTAAGAGATACAGAGTGGCAGGATCAATTAGAAAATTGAATTCAACCATCTGGCACCTGTCAGTTATCTACTTCTAGAACACATAATATTTTTTTCTTTGGAAGCTAAAGAGGGGCCAGTCAACTAACACCCAGCCTCCCAGAAATCTTTAGTAAACTGTCACTGGAGTACAGCCAAACTCATCCATTTAAGTATTGCACATGGCTGCTATATACTGCAATGCAGTGTTGAGTTGTTGCAAAAGGCCATGTGACTCACAAAGCTTTTAATATTTACTGTATAACCCTTGAAGAGAAAGAATGCCAAGTCTAAACATAGCAGACCAGTGAGGAAATCACAATCAGACGTTCCTGAAGATAAGTATACTGCATCTCAGTAACACTAGCTACTTTGCAAGGCTAAATGCCCATAGTATGGTCCAAAGTTTCTGAATTGTCCAGTACAGATGTACATTTTATTGGATGGCACTGACCCTTGTAAGCATTTTGATTAATATTTAAGTTGAGTTTGGAAAGTGAATAGAAGGGAGGATGTTATTTGGGGGACTTATCTTTCCAGTTAAAGTATAATAGCCCCAGAGAAACCAAACTCACTGCCAATACATTCTTACCTGTTTCCTCCCCTTTCCCTGCATTGCTTTTTACAACTGCTATCCTCTTTTTCTTTTACATTCTTTACATCTCTTTCTCTTGCCCTCATAGTTTGCAGTGATTGTTAATAAGAACATTGCAGAGTCAGGAGGTGGGGTACAGAATCAAAGGGGAGACCAAAATATATGCATTTCTTATTAGGTACTGTGGTTTGCATGTCATTACTGAAGCATATTGCTTTATCTCCTTTCAGCACCGAGTTCTTTTCCAGGGTGATCATTTCCAAGTAACATTGTCTTAGTAGTCTTCCTCTGCCCTAACAGTACCCCTCTGCTATTCGTTGTACATTATATAACTGAAATTCAATCACAAACAACTTTGTAACTGTGAAATAAAAATGAGATCACACACACAGATGCACACAGACACACACAGACATGAATGATTGACCCAAAAAGTAGAAATTTCTAACCAAGCTTTAAAAAAATTGAATTTTATTAAACTACAATGAGCTACACTAAGATATTGATAGTTTTAGATACATTGATATTCTAGCACCAGTCCATCACTAATGCTAACCAGTATTCCCATGTTGTCTGCCACCTCCCTCCCCTAACCCACTCAGCCTGCCACTTTAACAAGCACATTTGAAGTTGTGATCTTGTGGCTTAGATCTCATTTTTCAGTGTTGCTCATTCTAGTTTGGACAGCTAGCTAGGCCACTCCCCTCTTCACTGATGTATCCTTGTTGTTCCATTACCCTATTACTGCCTTCTTATTTCCCCTCTGCTTTCTTTCCTTGTTGTCCTTCTCCTACCTATATTCTGGGATTAAGGGGGATCTCCTCATTGTTGCTTTCCTTCAATTTGTCTTCTAAAATTTTATTTTCATACTTAAAGTCAACTCATTGACTGTTAGTCACTTCACTATTTTTCTTCCTTTTACTAACAAATATTTAATGGCAATTTATTTAATCTTCAAAAGGAACTTCCAAAGCAGTATAATTATCATTTTAACATAGGACAATAAGCCTAGTGTTGATGAGTAACTTCTCCAAGTACCAGTTATAAACTGAGAGAATTTTAATTTGAACCTAAGAGTTTTGACCCCACTATGATGAATATGTTCTTAAGAACATTTACTTTTTTTAAAAAACTCTTGACAGATTTTTTTTTGGGGGGGGGGCAGAGCAGAGGTTTATCTGTTTCAAAGATCATTCTTGGCTCTACTTGGGAACCCTAGTTAGAGTGGAGCGATACAGAACAAGTGCCAAATTCCCCTCTACTCTCTAGTCCACAACATTACTTTAGTGTCATTTTCTTACTTTGTAGATTTGGCTGGTTTGGAATGGATGCAGAAGAAGTATCGAACTCGCTGCTTAATTACATTGGAGCCGTGCTTTCAGTAGTAAGGTACCACCAACCCAATCTAAGAATTTGCAGTATTCTGCATCTTTAGAATCTTTTCTAAGTCTTTTGACTTTTATTTAAAAGTCTTACTTCATAAAATTCATAGGACAGTTTCTCCCATTTATTTCTAATGACATACTTTATCATTCCTGGGGTCGGGAGCCTCAACTTTGGCTCTCAAATGCTCTAAGAGTCTAGGGAAATTTTGACTGTTTTGATGCTCACTTTGACTCTGTAATAGATAAAAATCATAATACATAGATCATAACTCAGTTCAATTAGAACTTTTCTAAAGTGTCCTATTAGTAAATATCAATAAAATAAGAATCACTGCTGCCTCTTAGAAAAAATATAAGCAAAATATTTATTCATGTTAGAGTTTAAGTTGAGGGAAGGAAAAAAGCCGACAAATGTTTCATAAGTTGATTCCCCAATTCTGTTCCATGACAGATTCCAACATGTATGCAGTTGTCACAGTAAGACTATCCTTGGTAAAGAAACTATGTGCTTTAAATAATCTTGTTAGGGTTTATCTTTGACTGAAATTCCTACCAGTGTTAATTCCTACAGTTCTGACAGAACAAGAAAATTTGTAACTTCAACTCAAGATTGTTATCTAATAATCTTGCAAATTAAGAGCTAAAAATGTATAAGATTTTTGGTTAACGAACCTTGAATCCTGATCTTCAGAGCTACTAGCATGAATCTACATTCACAGAGTCATGTCTGGATCAGGGGTGGTAAGGCAAATGGCCCGGAGCAGAAGGACATGATCATGGCCCAAAAGCAGATTTTTTTCCATTTACAGCTTCAAATGAACCTATCTTATCTCAGTTTATTTGCATAAAATTATGCAGATTTCCTAATATGACTGGGAAAGTCATTGATTTTTCTGTTGCTCACTTACCTTTACCACCCATGATCCACTTCCCTATCAACTCACTCTTTTATTGGTACTCCTCAAGGCAAACCCTTCTGTTATTCTCATACACATACCACTCACCTGGCTGTGGTGCACCCAGAAATTGCACTGCTGGAGATCACAAAAATGCAGAGTTGCCAAGCACAGAAAGCAGAGTGTGCAAGATGATACTGAGCTCATATATTGGTGCTGAGATTTGTACTTGTGCTTGCAAACCAGCATCCCAAGTCGATGAATTGCCCTATCAGCCTTGCACTTACTCTTCAGCAGTTAGCTACTCTCTTACCTGTAAAGTATTGACTTTTACAAATGTCTGCCTTGTGATATGAATTATATGAATAAGGAAAAATGACTGACTCTGTATGTCTGTATTCAATCAGTAAACTTGGGCATGAGATTGAGCAATAGTACAGTGGGTAGGATTTTTGCTTTGCGTGCAAATGAAATGACCTGAGTTCAATCCCCAGAACCCTGTACAGTTCCTAAATCCCCTCTAGGAGTGTTCCCTGAGAGCAGAATTAGAAGTAAACTATGCCCACAAACCAAAAGTAAATAGAAAATAAAACTTGAACATGAGTAAGTTCCCCTTAAATTCAGTCTCCTTTCCTCTCTACTCCATTTATATCTCCTGCCAGTGCCTCAGGTAATGGATAGCTCTGTCTGTCTGGAAAGACTTGACTATTCTTTTGTTCTTCAAGGGAAAAATACATGGATTTCACTTATGGCTTCTCTTTGGAATTCAGAAACCATCTTGTCATTGAAATACCACCTTTAGAAAGTGTTTCTAGGACAATAGAAAAAAATCACATTACTTTAATATAACGTCTTCTTGACCTTTTGAGTTAGAGGCAATATTTTACAATTCATATAACAGAGCTTTGAATAGTTCTCTCAAAAATATCTTAACAGAGGAAGGATAAAAGAAAAAAATGTCTTAACACCCACCCAAATAGTAAAGTTACATATTTGATTTTGACTTAATGCTAACTTAGGCAAATTTATACCTTCGTAGAAAGAATATATTCTTTCTTAAATCACTTTGCTACTTCTATCAATTTGACCTTAGAAAATTGCTACATATTTCCAAAGTATTCATTTCTTTATCTGCAAAGTAAGCATAATAGCACCAAACTCTGGATATTTTAAGGCTCAAATGAAAAAAAAATATAAGTGTTTTGATTAATAGCTAGCTATGTGGTTCAATTATACTCTTTATGTTGGATATAACAATTAATAATATTTTTATTAAAAGTGACTTTATGGTCAATTATGCATAATTGAGCTCAACCCCACATGAAGCTAGTTGTTATACTTCAGGACTCGATAGCTGGGATTGGAGCTTGGTCTGTGGCAGGGAAATGAAATGAATGGATTCTTCTCTACAGTAGCCTGATTGCCCTCTGTTTACCAAGAGGATATTTCACAACCTTTCATTGTGAAGGGA
Organism: Crocidura indochinensis; assembly: GCA_004027635.1. NCBI lineage: Eukaryota > Metazoa > Chordata > Mammalia > Eulipotyphla > Soricidae > Crocidura > Crocidura indochinensis. Next base: position 11,968 of record PVKC010002683.1, read on the forward strand.
TTAACTTAGTAAACTAATGTTTTCTTAAGAGTATTCACCAAATAACTGCAGTCTCATTATCAAGATGAATAAATAGTTGGAATATAATCTCATTTGTTTAAAATTGTTGCTTTTAGGCCAGAGAGGTATTATAGGGGTTAAGGTGAACCCCAGCACAACAAATGGAACCCTGAGCACCTCCAAGAGTAAATCCCAAGTACCACTGGGTGTGGTTCATTCAAAACAAAAGATGATTTTCTTTTTAAAATTGAAATTATTGCATCTATTCTGTATATTTAGTGAAGTAATTAGATACATCTAGGCTTATATTTTCTTTACATGATTTCAACAATAAGAATTAGTCAGCTAGTAAAATGTATATATTTTATAAAGCAGGAGATTTATCACAGAGAATTATTTGCAAAATGTCCTAAGAACCTAATGAAGCAAAGAATGAAGATTTCTTCACTCAATAACCTGAGTCCACACTGCCTATGGCACTGCCCAGCTTCTGCCAAATTATCACTGTTGGATCCACCCCTAAATGAGATGGCTTCTCCTTCCTCTTTCTCTAATGCATATACCCTAAGTTAAAGAACCTAGATGCATTAAGATTTGGAAAGTGTAGCTTTCAATCTTCAAAACAATGTGGTTCCGAATAGTATGTATGAAATTATGTGTTGTTCAGTTTTCTTATTCTTTTTTATTGAGGCAACGTTGGTTTACAAGTCTATAGATATTGATAGCTAGGTTTTAAGGAATAAATGTTTACCATACTACACCCACCATTATAGTACCTACTCTCCACTTTACACTCACACCCTCTTAACCTTAGTTCTGCAATCAGAGATAAAGGATTATTTGCCCATTTTTGTAGGAAATTATATATCCTTTTTAATCATATTCTACATATGACCAAGATAATCCAGTGTGTGTCTTTCTCCTGTTTTATTTCCTTTAGAATGACTCTCCAGTTCTCTCCATAGTGTAGCAAAAGTCATCTTTTCTTCCTGCTAAGTAGTATTCTTTTGTGTACATAAATATCAAAATCTCTGCATCTGTTCATCTGTCCGTGGGGACTTGGGGGCTTCCACATCTTAGTTATAGTGTTGCACAGGATAACTCTCTTTGAATTTGTGTTTTTGGGCTAGATATCCAGGATTGAATCACTATATCATATGATAGTCTTTTTTTTTAATTTGGGGAGGGTCTCCAAATCACTGATTCCCATAAAGATTGGACTACTTTATATTCTCATCACACTTCCAACTAGTACGTGTTGCTGGCCTGTTTGATAAAGAACATTCTCTCAAGAGTAAAAGGGTACCTCATTATGGTTTCATATTAAACCTCTCTCCTCATATTGTCAGTTCACTAATTCTGAAATATCAGTAACACTATACCCCAGACTCATCCCTCAGCCCAAAAGACCCTTTTTATCAGCTTTCCTAAATCAGTTTAAATTTTCCATCCATGTATACAAATTTCATCCATAAATAAGGAAGAAAAAAGACAACCATTTCAAACAGAACCAATGACCAAAAACAGAAGGTTAGCAGTGGGATTTCTTATAAACATGCTCATTTAGTGATGCCATTGTGCATATAACAAAAAAATGCCACACACACACACAAAAAAATCAACTCCAGTCACTCATTGTGGGCGCCATGATAATCTCTACTAGAAGTTATAATCAGAATTACTATTATAGACAATTCCATGACAATCTTGCCATAAATTATCTTCTTAATGGGAAACTGGGAAGGCCTGAGATATTTTCATTTTATGATTGTTTATAATGTTTTAGTCACTATTTTAGGTCTTTGTGATAGCCACTCATCTTATGTTCTTATTCATATAATCATTAAATGAATAATTTGTTTAAGGTAAAAAAATAAATTTTTCATCCTATGAATTTTTAATTTATATCCTCCTTTCTAGTTAGACTTAATCACTCCTAAATATCCATTCCATTTTGATTCAGTTATCAAAAGTCTCAGAGTCTCTCTGCTTATCTTGTAGTCCCTTCAGCTTGATTTATTTGGTTTTTAAATTTATTGTAAGTTAAGCACCATGATTTACAATATTGTTAGAGTGTTGTTCCAGGCAAACAGTTTAGCACACTCAACCCCAGTATCACCATCTCTCTGTCGTGTCTTAAAGTCCTGTCTTACTCCACACAACTAAGCAGACTCTATTCTATGGGCTGACTCTCAGGTTTTGCTATCATTTGGGCCATTGTTTACTCCCTTACTGTTTATTTATGCCCCACAGATGAGAGAGCCCACTGAGAATTTGCCCCTTTCCCTTTGACTCAATTCACTCAGCATAATAAAATCCATTTTATATTATTTATACAATTGTTATCTTCAAACAACCCTGTTAAATACAATTAATTATTTTCTTTGCATGTTCTTCAATCATTCTCATCTCTTAAATACAAAGTTATTGACATGATAAATGTAACTGAAACTTTGTTTGACACACTGTTCCCACTTTAACTCTTTAGCCCCAAAGTCTTGTTAACTATTTGATTTATTTTCATGGAGATAAGATAAATGTCAGTATATTCTACACTTGATCTTACCCAAAAATCCGAGAAGCAATTCATTGCTATCTATCTCATTCTATTTTATTCTATCTTGACATAATTGAGATGAAACTCTTCTGCCATACCTATTTTATGACTAGGAGTAGTCACAGACTCAAAAAACTTAAGATATCTTGGCATTTTCCTATGTCCAGCACATCTTTTCCATATAAAGAATAGTTAAAAATAGTTAACACTTTGTGTTAATCTACATACTGTATTTTATTATGTGACAGAAAGTACACAGTGAATATTGTGCACACCTACTGGTATTCGGGGCTTTCTCCTGGCTCTGTGCTCAAGGATTACTTCTGACAGTACACAGGGATCAAATCAGGGTAACCTGTGTGAAAGAGTGCCTTATCGCCTGCCCTATTTAGTTCTCCAGCACAGCAATATTTTTTAGTGTTTGCTGGTTTTGAGCCAGACCCCGAGGTTCTCAGTTAATTTATGGCCTTGCACTCTCAAATCACTCTTGGCAGGCTGCAAAACAATATAAGATGCTGGTGATTGAATCCGGGTCAGCACATACAATCAGGTGCCCTACCAACTGTACTTTTACTCCAGCCCCTCTAATATTTTTATAATAATTTTTTATTTTGACCAAAGTGGCTTACAAATCTTTCTCAGTAATATTTAGGTGCATAGTGACGTTGAATCAAGGGCATTCCCACCACCAATATTGTCCTTCCTCCACCCCTATTCCCAGAATGCATCCTATATCTCCCTCCTTAACCCTCACCACCCCAGGCTGCAAGTGTAAGTGGTCCACCCTGTGTCTAGCTTGTTGTAGATTGGGTATTGATTCTGTTGTCGTTGGCTTTGGATTTGGTGTTTAAGTCTGATCATTTTTATTTCTGCTTAACATTCATATGACTGTTTGGTCTTGGTACCCTCCATTATTTCCCCCTCAATTTGTGAGGCAGAACAAGATGGGTCAAGTTATGTGGTTCTGTTTGAAGGAGAGAAAAAATAAAACAGGGCAAAAAACAAACAAGCAAAAACTGGAGGAGTCCTTCTAGAGGCTATAAATATCAATTTAAGAGAAGAAAGGGAACAAAGAAGAAAAACATAACAACAATGCAAAAATAAATCAAACAAAAATCCTGAAGAGCACCACAGTAATAAAGACAACAACCACGCAATAACCACAGTCCTGAAATAAAAAGAAAAGAAAGCACACACACAAAAAAAACCACCAAACAACAACTCCTCCCCCTTAAAAACTAATTTGTGATTCTTTTTTTTTTTTTTGCATAGGCACAGTAAATATTGGGGAGATTAGAAAGGGAATTCCCTTGGCCTAAGAGATACAGGGTTTCTCTGCCCTTGAAGTATACTCTTATGAGAATAACTACAAGCTCCGTATATGTTCTTTTACTCTTTCTGCTCCATTGTGGATGATAAAATCAGGCCTCTGTAGCTAGAGATCTTGGTATTTCTACAGGTTGAAGGATAGAACCTAGGATGGAGTCTTTCTTTACAGTTCTAGAAGTTCTGTTTCATCACTCTTGTTTCAATCAGTTTTCTGTAGTTGGTAGTCTTGGTTTTTGCTCCGATCCTAGGACAAAGCCTAGGATTGAGTCTTTCATTTTGTTTCCAGAAGATCTGCTCAGTTGCAGTTGTCTCAGAACTCTGGAATTAGAGATTTTGGTTGTTGTACAGATCGTAGGCCAAAGCCAAGACTAGGGTCCTTTTTATTTGTAAATTCTGCCCAGTCATAGTTGTCACAGCCAGTCTTCTGTAGATAGCAATCTTGGCTTTTGTGCAGATCAAAGGATGGCATGTCTTCTAATTTCATCTTATTGTTAGGTGGTGAAGTAATACAACCTGCTCTTAGATCAAGTTGTTGCCATTTTCTCATTGTAAGGTTGTCATATCAAAACTGATGCATCTTGGTGTCAGAGCAGTATAAAGAATGTACCAGAGAGAGATTGGTTCCTGGAGTTGTTGTGGAGAACTGTGTTGGTTCTATGTCTGGGATCTAGGGTTCGGGGTTGGATGGTCGCTGTCTAATCACCTAATATTTTTAATGGAAAAAATCAAGCAGGATGAGTGACTTGTTGGAAAGTTGGAGAGTTATTAGAATAAAATATAAATAATAAATATCTATTGCAAGTATATATAACAAAATTTGTTTATATATCAAAAATTTGTGAATATAACAAAATATTATTTGTTAGGAAAATTGCATGCGATCAATCCAGGACAGGCCTTGGCTTACACCCTGGCATCCCATATGGTCCTCTGAGCCAGGAGAGATTTCTGAGCATATAGCCAAGAGTAACCCCTGAGCATTACTGGGTGTAGCCCAAAAAAACAAACAAACAAAAAATTTATCCAAGTTAAAACAATATGGATATTCCTCAAAAAAAAAATAGAAATTAGACATCCCTGTAATTCAGCAATATCACTCCTAGGGATATACCCTAGAAACCCAGAAAAGTTCTCTGCATTCCTATGTTTATCACAGACTATATATATTAGCCAAAATCTGAAAACAACCCTAGTGTCCAAGATCAAATGAGTGTCTAAAGAAATGTGGTATATCTACACAATGGAATATTATATAGCTGTCAGGAAAGATGAAGTCATGAAATTTGCTTATACTTGGATGGATATGCAGATTATTATTCTGAGGGAAATGAATCATAGGGAGAGGTAGAGACATAGAATTGTCTAACTCATTTGTGAGATATAAGAAAAAAGTATGGTAATATAATGCAGAAATAATAGAGATGAGGGACAGAAAGACCATTCCATGTTAGAAAGTTTGCTACACATAGTGCAGCACTGCAGTTAGGGTAGAATGGGAACCACTATGATAGTGATAGTTGGAATTAATAGTTGGACAAAAATGGGTTGCTAAAAAGGGATAAAGTCATATGCATGATACATACCCCTTCTTTAACAATAGTGCAAATCACAGTGTCAGGGAATAGAAAGAAAATAAAGATAAAAAGGAAGAGAGAGAAGTAAAATTTCTACCAAGAGGCAGGCAAAGTGGAGGATAGAAAAGGGTAGGAGGAAAACTGAGAACACTAGTGAAGGAAATCATACACTGGTGAAGGATGGTGTATATTGTATGATTGAAACTCAATCATGAATAATTTTGTAACCATGGTGCTTAAATTAGTTATAAAAATTACCCCAAAATTTAGTTTTGTTAAATTAATTTATCATAAAAAAAAGGGGGCCGGGCGGTGGCGCTAAAGGTAAGGTGCCTGCCTTGCCTTGTGCTAACCTAGGTTGGACCGCGGTTCGATCCCTCGGTTCCCCATATGGTCCCCCGTGCCTGCCAGGAGCGACTTCTGAGCAAAATAGCCAGGAGTAACCCCTGAGCGTCACTGGGTGTGACCCAAAAACCAAAAAAAAAAAAAATTAACTTATCATTTAAGTATGTTGGTATGGTAAAAAATAAAGTCATATATTAAGCCATGTGAAGCCATTGTTAAAAAAGGTAACAAGGGAAGCCAAAAAGAATTGCAGTTCTGATAGGCTGGCAGTTTTGAAATAAATCATTGTTTAATTTGGACTTGATGTAAACATTTTTTTTAATTTAGTCAGCTTGGTATAAGACCAGCCTTATGTAGATATAAATATGATTTCTTCCTTTACAGTGCCTTCGTATTTTTGTTCATCAAAAGTGAAGTATTAGATGCTGCCTCTTCCACAGACACCACACCATTAATGACAGAACATGTGAGTATAGAATGAGACCTGAGTTGAGTTATACAATTAAGAAAAAGGGGAAATTCATAGATTAACTTTGTTAGCTTTGAAGCAGGTGAAAAGTTCTCTTTTCATTGGAACTACATAAAGTATCCCAATATATTCATTATGTGTAAATCTAAATAGAAATCAGTATTTCTACATAGAAAACTTTTTTATCAAAAAAATCTGATTTTATTAATGATAGAGTTATCTACAATATGCATATTTTGAAATAGCCTAAAATGTTTAAAATAAAGAACCCTAAGTACTGTCCAGGGAGAGAAAAATACTATAGACAGGATTTGGAAGGAAGTTTCGAATGACACCAGGGAGACCAGTGTGTGCCAGACTAGAGGAAGCCCAGGACAAGGTATAGCAAATCATCTGAAAATAGATACTAGAGTTGATTTTCTAAGTTACTCCTTTCTGCCATGATCTGTTTCATGTACTAATAAGGAGGACATCTAAGAATTCACCATTTTGATTTTGTATCAAATTAATCTGAAATGTCATACTTGCATTAAATTGAGGCACACATTAAAAAAGCTTCAATTTATGTATGTAGCCACAGCACAGGGTCTTGTGGCTACATACACATGAGTAATTTAAAGGCAGTAATCATTGATGAATGTTTGATCTCAATCCTTCTTTTTGTAAATTTTCCTCTTACCTGCCTTGGGCCCTATACTAACTCTCAAGATAACCCCTGAATCTATAAGCTATTGTTGTTCCTTGAACACATACTACCCCCCCTTCATATCTTTATACATTTCAATAAATATTACCTTGCTTCATAAATTTTTAAATTTATTTTATTTATTTTTCAACTTAAGCTATTAATTCTGAAATAAAAATCATAAGAAACAATGATCATGATATGCATATCATAGCAGAAGATTGATAGTTATCATTAGTTTTAATTTCTGTACATGTTAAAATAGGCAAGCATATTACAGGAGTCTAAACTAATATTAGTTTTTATAAGCATATAGAATCTTAAGCAGTCAAATAAATTAAAGTGTTTCAGGCTTACTAACCACTCTGAATTAAAGAGGAATAGAAGAAAATTAGAAAATAGATCTTACAATATCTACAGAAGAATCAACACACTCAATGTCATATTTATATTCTAAAGTGTGATTGGGAGAGGAAAAAGTGGGGAAAAATTAGCATCGATGTGATTTTGGTTTACTTTGAACAAATATTTTCAACAGGTTATCAATGCAACTCAAGAATCATGTTCTTGCCCTACTTACTCCTGGGTGGATAAACTTTCTAAGACACAACAACGCATTGTGTAAGTAAGTAAAGATTTGTCCGGGATTATGATTTGAATTAAAGATTTGATTTCAGCAGGAATTGTGAGTAGAATGATATTCTTCAGAATTTTTTTTAAATAGCAACATACATTTTTAACTTTCCCAGCTTCCTGGTGAGATATTTTCCTATCTTCTGCTGAATTTCCATTCACAAATATTGCCTTCATTAAGAGAATATTTGTTTTAAAAAATGGAAACCAATTGTCTCATGATTAGCTAGCATGGCTGTAATTTGGAACAGTGTTCTTTTTATACCTTTGGATCCACCCCTGTTCTTCCTACCATTTCATGGACTGGCATTTATAACTAATGGGGTAGACCAGCAGTTTTCTACCTTTCTACATATAACATAGGAATTTCCAGCTACAGTAGAGCTCATTCCCCCAATTCTGCAGTCCCATATCCCTTTAAGCACTGTTAAAACAGACCTTTAGAATGCATTTCTAGGTTTTGAAAGTAATTATTTTCACCTAAAGTTATTTCTATTTCATGTCATTATTCTTTGTAGTAAGCCAAAGCAAATGTTCCAAAATATTAATTATCTCCACCTGAAAATGTTGGAAATGCTTGCCTTCTGTAGAGATGGTTTAGTTCTAAGGTGTCAATTTGACTAGTGCTCAAAATGATAGATGTCTTAATTATGAAAAATAACATTCTGCATGAAATAGCAATATTGTTTATTTCTGTGCTTCCTCTTAACTGTGTGATAAGCCAGTGGGGATAGAGGAAAGCCATGGGTCTTTTATTGCTTTGAACATAGGTTCAATATTAGTCTATTTTACCTCTGTAGTAGATATTACAATATTTTGGGGGGGGGTTGGGTCACACCGGCAGTGCTCAGGGGTTATTCCTGGCTCCATGCTCAGAAATCACTCCAGGAAGGCTCGGGGGACCATATGGGGCACCGGGATTCGAACCGATGACCTTTTGCATGAAAGGCAAACGCCTTACCTCCATGCTATCTCCCGGACCCCGAGATATTACAATATTTTTAAAAGCATATGTTTAGGGTCAGAGTGGTGGCACAAGTGGTAGGGTATTTGCCTTACATGTACTAACCTAGGACGAACCACAGTTCCATCACCCAACATCCGATATGGTCCCCCAAGACAGGAGCGATTTCTGAGCGCATAGTCAGGAGTAACCCCTGAGCATCACCAGGTGTGCCCCTTCCACCCCCAAAAAGCAAAATATACCCAAAAATATGTGTTTAATTTTTAGTCTACCTTAGCCCTGTGGTAGATGTTATGGTAAGTCTAGAGGAGCCAAAGAGAACAGAAGTTAAGGTGCTTGGCTTGTAATATGTCCTATATGTTCCATCCCCTGAGACCCTCTAAAAGTGACTTCTGTGCACAGAACCAAATGTAAATCCAGAACTACTGGGTGTGATCCTAAAGCCAAATATAAAAATTATAAGCATAAAGATTCTTGTAGGTAAACTTCAAAATCTAGAGACAAATTTATCTATGTCTACTCTAATATAATAACAATACTTTCTTTTTTGGTTTTTGGGCCACACCCGGTGACGCTCAGGGGTTACTCCTGGCTATTCGCTCAGAAGTCGCTCCTGGCAGGCACGGGGAACCATATAGGGAACGGGGGGTGGGGGGGGGCAGGGGATCGAACCGCTTTCCGTCCTAGGTTAGCGCAGGCAAGGCAGGCACCTTACCTCCAGCGCCACTGCCCAGCCCCCACAATACTTTCATTTATGTAATGACTATAAAAGCAATACATCTGTAAATCATGTATTCCAAAATTAGATAGAGGACAAAAGCTATGTTCAGTCCAGACACCACTTTGCTGGAGCAGTTTTCTTTGAGTTCTGTTAGTCACATTTTAAAATAGATGCATGATTCCTGAGAAATAATTGGATATTTACATTTTAAAGCAAACTTTATTATGATCCCAGTGGTCTGCTTGTCAAAAATACCTCTTTTGGCCCAAGATTAATAGAATTTGTTTTTTGTTCTTTAAGGGGCTGTAGTCTTGCAGTGATATCTGGAATTCTCTATGGATGTACATTTGTGCCAGTCATTTATATCAAGGATCACAGCAAAATAAATGATAGTATATATGCAGGGGCAAGCCAGTATGGTAAGAACCAATATTATTTTACTTTATGAATAAAAATAAAAGCCATAATTGTTTTCCTACGAAGCCATATAAAGAGAATGTATTCCTAGTAAATACTGCTACCTTGCTTTGATTTGATTTGTTTGATATAAGTGATAAATTAGATACTGAAGACTAAACACAGTAAAAGACTAAGTTATTTCTATGGAATCTTTAATAAAACAAAGAGAATCAACTTTAGGTAGAATTCATTTCAGCTCCTTTTATGGCTTCTGCTTTTACAATTACAATATGATTTAGAGATTATTTTCTAGTTAGGTGATCCTTAGAGATATATATATTCTTTAAAAAAATAAATAAATCTAGGGGCTGGGAGGTGCCTTGGAGGCTAGAGAGCTTTCTTTATCTTTAATGCAGGAAGCCTGGGTTCAATTCCTGACCACTTAGTACCCTCAGCACCATTTACATGTGTTGTGGGAACTGATACCAAAGTAAAACTCAAAATAAATAAAATCAAAGCTCAAATATAAAATATAACATTCCAAAATCAAGTAAAGACCAAAGTATACTCTTTTTAAGGATTAAAATGAAACTTATTGTGTCACTGATTATTTTTCAAGCACATGAAAGGCCTAAATGATATTCCTTCATGTCATTTTATAGTGGTAGAATTAATTTATTAGGCATCAATTCATCACTATTTTATTTTACTCACCATTTACCCCATTATAGACTCAAAAGATGAATAGGTAACCACTTTAGTGATTTTATAATGGTGTTCAAATGAAAAAGACCTAGAGAATTACAAGAATGAGAGATGATGGGTCATATAGCCCTAAATCGGATTTTATGAGAAGTGTGAAATCCATCTGTAAATCACGTATGTCCAAAATTAGATAAACAGAGGACAAAAGTGTCAGAAAGGATGCAGTTCACCGCGTCTTTGAGGTCCTGCAATGTACAGGTGACCTGGTCCACAGCTGTTCACGCTAGTATCCTCCAGTGTGTGCCTCGCAGTGTTTGGGGCTCTACAGTGCTATGCATTAAATGAATGACACATGCTACTAACTGACTCCTAGACTCTCTCCTTTTTTTTTTTCTCTCTTTTTTTTTATGGTTTTTGGGTCACACCCGGCAGTGCTCAGGGGTTACTCCTGGCACCATGCTCAGAAATTGCTCCTGGCAGGCACGGGGGACCATATGGGGCACCGGGATTCGAACCGATGACCTTTTGCATGAAAGGCAAACGCCTTACCTCCATGCTATCTCCTGGGCCCCTAGACTCTCTCCTTTAACATTTTTTGTTTTAACTACATGGGAAATATTATCTGTCCAGCTGTTCAATGCACACCAGAGGAAAACAACTGATTGCTAATAAATACAGCTGTTCTTGGTCGGAATAAACGATATCTTCAGCTATCTCTACATCCATGGAACAGCCACTTCTTAGTACATTCAGTCTCTATAGTCAGAACAGTTTCTGTTTCAACCTTGGTGGTGCTGAGGTTTTTCAGATATTGGGTCATTGTCATATGTTATTTATACACCTGGGCATTTAAATTTATAGCAAACAAACAACACCCTCTTTGGAACTAGTTTCTGAATATCCTCTGGGCTTCTGTCTTCTGCCAGTTACTGCAATATAGAGTAGTTAGCAAACCATTTAAAATTAGCACCCCAAAATATATTAGATCTTTGCTAACAACACTCTAATTGGATACCAGCTACAGCTGCCATTACCCTTTGTAAAGTGAAGTTTGAACGAACCTAAATTTTAAGGGAGATATTTACACATTAGGAAGATTTTTAATGCACTTATTTAACTTTCCAGAAAAAAATATGAAAACAGATTTTTTATATTTCATAATAGTAATAATTTGTAACTTATTATTTCTATATTTTAATTATGCTAAAATTTTAGGGGCCATAGCCATAGTACAGTTGGTTGGACTTTTGCCTTGCATGTAGCTGACCCAAGTTCAATCCCTGCCAGAAGTGATTTCTGAGTACAGAGAAGGAGTGACCTCTGAACACCTCTGTATGGTTCAAAAACTTTTTTTAAAAAAATTATGTGACCAAGAAAAAATAGGGTGAATGAGATATAATTAGATAACTAAAAGAGTAGAAAAATAGAGTGATTAATATGTAAATAATAATACTCCCCCCCCCTTTTTTGGTTTTTGGGTCACACCTGACAGTACTCAGGAGTTACTCCTGGCTCTTCGCCAATATTCGCTCAGATATTGCCCCTGGCAGGCACGGGGGACCATATGAGATGCCGGGATTCGAACCACCGTCCTTCTGCATGAAAGGCAAACACTTTACCTCCATGCTATCTCTCTGGCCCCATACTCCCTTGTTTTTAAGATTGATTTGCTATTTATTTTATTTTTAGAAATACAAATATATTTGAAATTATATGCTTGAGAGCTTTAAAATCTCTTTTCAGATGTAGATTATGTTTTCGCACACTTCAGTGGCATCTTTCTTGCAAGTACAGTCTATTTTCTGGTCTACTGTGTAGCCATGAAAAATCATCCTAAACTATATCCTGAAGCAGTCTTGCCAGGTAAGAATATTTCTTCAGAAAATGATCGTTGTATATGAAAGTATTATCCCTGGGGGCCGGGTGGTGGCGCTGGAGGTAAGGTGCCTGCCTTGCCTGCGCTAACCTAGGACGGACCCTGGTCAATCCCCTGGTTCCCCATATGGTCCCCCGTGCCTGCCAGGAGCGACTTCTGAGCGAATAGCCAGGAGTAACCCCTGAGCGTCACCGGGTGTGACCCAAAAACCAAAACAAAACAAAACAAAACAAAAAAACCAAAAGTATTATCCCCCATTCTTTTACTTTGAGCCATCCTGTGTGTACATAATTTATGCTTAATGAATTTGGCCCATATGAGTTAATTGAAAACTCTGAAACCAAATGTGAGACCCCAGTCATTACTGAAGAATCTAAACCCTAAGCAATAATGAATCTAAGATATTTTTCTTTGTCTAAACATCTGGGCTGGCCACTAGATTTTATTATCTAAGGATTCACATTCAAAATCAGTGATTTTATTTCTTAAACATAACATTGTCTGCAAATGATTAAATGGTAATCACTTTGGAAAATTGTTTCGAGAGTTCAAAGAGGTACATGTTTAATGAACATGTTTTTTTAATTTAATTCATTAGGCATTAATGATAACATTTTACCATTGCAATTTTCCAAATTACACTTATGAAATATCTTAGATTCTTGGCAATATTAGGTCACAGTTGTAATGTTATAAAAATTATATTTACAAGATAAAATTTCTTTTGGTAGTTTTCTATACTTCAAATTGAAATATATGTACAAAAATTAATTCACTAAGAAGCAAAATAAAGCATGTGACAGACATTCCTTTTGAATCCTGAAGTCAAAATTTTTGAGCAGTTAGTTATTTCCTGTCAAAACTCATATTGTTAAAGCATTCTCAAAGTAGAATATGCTATTTCTATTCAAATTCTAGGTTAGTTATTTTCTTTGTTTGTTCTCTTCTCCTGGTTGTTTTCTTTTGTTTCGTTTTGTTTTTTGTTTGGGTGATTCATTTTTGGAAGGATGATGTTTAGCATCATCCCCAAAATTACCTATTTTTGCATTAATAATTTAGAGTAGCTAGTGTTTGCCAAGCATGTTGAGGCTTGAGTTTTTTTATCTAGGTTCTTATGCATCTTGTCTTTACTTTAACTACTCCTTTGGGCCTTTTATTTAATCTTAATAAAGAAAAGGGAATGATCATTATACCCACAACAGTCAAGTCAAAGAAATCATTTTCTTTCTATCTCATTTTGAGCCCACCTTGGCCCACAGACCAGTTGAAAGATTTTTAGTCTGAGCTTTGCTATTCCTGTTATAGTAAGAGGGTGACATTTTCTGGGAGGATCCTCGTTAATATGTATGATGTCTATTTGTTTCAGGATTCCTATCTGGCATCCTTTGGGGAATAGCTACCTGCTGCTCTTTCATAGCTAATCACTCCCTCAGTCCTGTGATCAGTTTTCCCATCATCACTGCTGTAAGTAATCGGTTGCTTTTCCAATTTTTTTTTTTGAATTTCAAAGACAAATCTAATTTTTCTTCAAGGCCATATTAAGGTGGATTTTTGTAATTATTTTATTTAAACACAGTGGTTATAAGAGTATTCGTAATACAATCTGATTTTTCTTCACAATTGCAAGTGATTCATTATTGAGTTTCAATCACACAATCTACAACTCCCATCACCAGTGCACATTTTCTGCCCTCAATGCTCAATGTCTCTAGTTTCTCTCTTGCCCTCCCACTTGCATTTTTCCCTCTGAGGCAGATATTTCTCTCTCTTTCTCTCGCTTTTTCTTTCTCATCCCCCCCATTTTTTTCCTTTTAGACACTGCAATATTATTACTAAAGGGATATCATGCATCTCACTGTCTCCTTTCTGCATCCAGTTCTTGTCCAAAGGAGTCATTTCCAACTATCATTGTCAAAGTGGTCCCTTCTCTGCCTAACTGCACTCTCCTAATATTTGCGGCAAGTTTCCTACCATTGATTGTTCCTCCTGGCCCTTGTGTCTACTGCCTCTGTATAGTATTACTATACTATTTTCTTTTTCATTTCCTAAAATGAGTGCTGTTCTTCTATGTCTATCTCTCTTTCTCTGACTCATTTTGCTCAGTATAAAACTTTTCATATCCATCCATGTATAAGCAAATTTCAGGACTTCATTTTTTCCAACAGCTGCACAGTATTCCATTATGTTTGTAACACCATTTTATTATCCGTTCAACTAGTCTTGGGTACTTGCATTGTTTCCAGATTTGGGCTATTGTGAATAATGTTGCAGTGAACATAGAAATTCAGGGAACTTTTTTGCATGTTTTTAGGTTCCTAAAGCATATTCCTAGGAGTGGTATTACTGGATCATATGGACTCTCAATTTCTAGTTTTTCTCAGGAATATCTATATTGTTCCATAAAAGGCTGGACAATGAGTTAGTGACCACTTCTGCTCCAGTTAAAGTGACCAGTTAAATGCTTAAAAAGTACATTTGTCAGAAAATTTATATAGTATGACTAGGGATGCAAATATTAGCAGACAGTGATGATTCAATATACGGAGGAATATTATTGAGCCCAAGAGATAGTTCAGTGGGGAGGCACTTGCTTTACATGCTCTTGACACTGGTATGATCCTGAGTACTAGTCCCATGAGCACTTCCAGGAGCAATTCCTGAGTACAGAGTCAGGAATAAGCATTGAGCACAGTAAGGTATGGTCCACAACCCCAAAATAAAATAAAATAGACTGGGATTAATTAAATTGAGTATCAACCTTACTGTATAACAATTTTTCTTGTATTAAATAGTATTATTGAACAATTGTGATTTCTCCAATGAAAATTTAGGGAATATTTTGAAATGCAGAGCTCCAGTTAAATCACTCGAGACAAGTAGCAATCAAGCAACAATGATAAATTAATAGAACCAGGAGTATATGGTTACTTTGATTAAAAATTATGTTTAACTTTTTTTAATTTGTAATATATTTCCTCACAAATGCCAATTATTTTCTAGCACTAAATTCCTAGTACTATTATCCATTAAGATCATTTGCAAGAGACACTGAATAGTGATACATAAATTCAAAAATTTTATTTTAGACACTTTCCCTCAACTTATTTCATACGTGAAATTAAGAGAAAAACTGAGGGCTAGGGCCAGAGAAATAGGAGAAATAGTGGGTAGGACACTTGCCTTGCACAAAGCCAACCCAGGTTTGATTGATGGCATCCCCTGTGGTCCTCTAAGCAGTCCAGGAGTGATCTCTGAGCACAGATCCTGAAGTAAGCTTTGAGCACTTCTGGGTATGCACCCCCCCATAAAAATCAAAACAAACCTAATGGTCAAGCATTAAAGCCAATGACAATAAATTGTAATACTTCTGATCAGAATAATGATACCAGAACCATTGTATGCCACCCGCTAGAGAGTTCTCTCTGATGCATGATACTGCTATCTAGGGCTTTATAAGAACAATTTCTACTGTTACGAGACACTTGTTTGTCTTCTGTTTTTCCAGTTAAATGTATTTACATTTAAATATGGTTCAGTCTCTACCTTCAAGGATTTTTACATTCTTAGTTCTTAGCCTAATTTAAGCTTTGTTTTCGTTTTTTTTGTTTGTTTTTTTTTTTGTTGTTTTGTTTTTGGTTTTTGGGCCACACCCAGTGACGCTCAGGGGTTACTCCTGGCTACGCGCTCAGAAGTCGCTCCTGGCAGGCACGGGGGACCATATGGGAACCGGGTGATCGAACCGTGGTCCGTCCTAGGCAAGGCAGCATGCATCTTACCTCCTGCGCCACCTCCTGGCTCCCTAAGCTTTGTTTTTAATGAATAAATTTAAATATAGCTATCACCCAGCTTCAACAATTATAAATGTAGGCAGTATTATTTCATCAGAGACATCTTTCTAATTCTAACAGTGTCCATTTTTGTATATACAGAGACTAAGGCATTTGCATGAGGTCGAACCCTCATTTCCAGCACTGAAAGTGGTGCCATCTGGAGTGATCCCTGGGCAGAATCTGGAGTCAGCCCTGAGCACAGCTAGGCATGTCCCAACCCTCACCAAAAAGAGAGAGAGAGAGAGAGAGAGAGAGAGAGAGAGAGAGAGAGAGAGAGAGAGAGAGAGAGAGAGAAAGGTTCAAGTTTACATTATTTTCAAAGGCTGACTTAAAATGAATTTTTCTTAATTTACAAAAGGGAAATGTACATTCCCAACTCCTAAAACAGATATATAGCTTATTTAAGAGATCCTTTCTCTTTGGTGTTCCTCTGTTTCAGAATCTTTGTACATATTGACCTGTGTTTGCTTTACTTGTAGCAAAGCACCACTTCCTGTAATCACATTATCCTCAGAAGAACCTTTTGGCCCTGTCTAAACTAATATTTATAAAAACCATCAGCCAGAAAGCCTTAAAAGGTCAATTATATTTTGGGGTATTGTCTTCCATCATGTAATGTGAAGGAAAATGAATTTCCAAATCAAAGAGAATAACATTTCTTGAGATCTGGTATGAACTATTAGTTTTAGTTCCTATATTATATTATTTCTTTCCATCCTTTGCACTTGAATGTGAAGTTGTCTAAGGATTCCAGATACTTCCTGTTTGATTTGGATTTTGGAGAGAAGGATCTTTGATTATTGATACAAGCCAGTTCCTTTGATTCCCTTCTCTGATTATTTTGGTGCTAACTTTTCTAGATGCTGATAGTCAAATGTTTATTGCTTTCTTAACATTCTGGGAGTGGAGCCAAAGTTTGATGCCCCAGTCCATTAGAGAATTGGAGGAGGCAAAGGAAAAGCCATGCAAGAATTGTTTATTTGAAATTCTTGCTGGATGTTAAGATTCCAAGAGGAATCATTAAAATGCTGATGCTTTTTTATATGAAAAAGAAAATATACTTTCTCCACAAAGACCACACTTAATCGAAATTCCAAATTTTTCCTTCTAATTTAAACAGATTAATAAACTATAACACTAAATTTATAAAACTGCAGTCACCTTGTACCCCATTGTTTCTTCTTCTCATTCCCTCTGTACTATATTATTTAATTTTTTTGTCTTCTACTCACTATAATTCATTTGGTTTTATTACCACATGACTTCTTTATCTTCCCATAAGATTCTTAGGATACATCAAAGTTGAATCTTAAACATAGTTAATTCCTGTGTTGTAGTTTATGTTAAAAAAATATTAGCTGGGTCAGAGCAATAGTACTTACAGTGGTAAAAGTTGGCCTTGCACAGATGCCTTCCTGGGTTTGACCCCTCACACCCCATATTGTTCTATGAGCCTTTCAGGACTGATTTCTGAGTGCAAAACCAGGAATAACCACTGAACAACACAGGGTGTGGCCAAAAAATGCATTAGTGCTGCTTCCATATACACTTTTTCTGTCCTAAAAGAACATACTAAAATTTCACCAGTTATGCTATCTTGTGGTATCAGGTTTTCTCATATTTTTATTTGTTTTTGTTTTGTTTTGAGGCCACACCTGAGGGTGCACAGGCCGTACTCCTGTGCAAGGAACCTATGTGGTGCCAGGGACTGAACCCAGGCCAGTCAGATGCAAGGCAAATGCTCTTTCTGCTGTACCCTCTTGCCTCTAGGCACTCATATTAATCCCATGTCTAATATCATAAAATAAAACTAGTTTAATAGAAAAGCTAAATAAGTTGTTTACTAGCATTCTATTATAAACAGTTTAAAAATTGTTTATGATAAAATATAATATTTTTAAAACTAAAAATCAAAAAGCAAATATGTCCTCATTTTTTACTTAATGATACCTCATGTTACTAATGCTTGAACTCACTGATAAATTTTCCTGATTTTTTCACAATAAAATTATTATTATCATTATTCTTTTTTTTTTGGTTTTTGGGTCACACCCGGCAGTGCTCAGGGGTTACTCCTGGCTCCATGCTCAGAAATTGCTCCTGGCAGGCACGGGGGACCATATGGGGCACAGGGATTCAAACCGATGACCTTTGAAAGGTAAACGCCTTACCTCCATGCTATCTCCCGTGCCCCCACAATAAAATTATTTTCTGAGTATCAGATCAGCTTTCTAAATGCTATGTTCATTTAATGTACAGTAATACAAAAATATTCAATTAAATTATAGTTCTTATTTGTATTTAAGGGCCCAGGATTTATAGCTGCATTGTGGGGTGTATTCATGTTCAAGGAAATAAAGGTATGTATAAAAATGGGATATTTTAGCAAATAATAGTATATCCAGATAAGAAATGGATTTAATCTTATGTTTGTTTGCATTACTTTCTGAAATCTATGTGTGACAGAAAAAAAAAAAACATATGAATGGAGTTGACTGGTTAGACAATCAAACTTCTGCATCCCTAAATTAAAAAGAAAATGCTCAAGATAATTCTGAATGTTTCTTACCATACTAATGAAAACAACTTTTTGTGAAATCCCAGAGGCTCACACATTAAAGCAGAGATTTTATCACTAAGTCATATCCCCAGTCCAGCTTTACTTTTTCTTAAGAGATTTTACTTTGGAGCCAAAGCGATAGTTCAGAGGTAAGGCACTGCCTTGTACAAGGCTGATCTGGATATGATCTTCAGGACCACAAGTAAGCCTTAAGCATTGCAAGATATGAGTCACCAACCCCCTCTGCCCCTGAAAAAGCAACAAAATGTTTCTAATTCCTAGACTATGCTAAGGAATATTTCTTTAATATATACTCAAATACAATCAAAAAATCTTTTATCCCAAAGGTTAGAATGTCCCTGAAACCAATGGAATTTGAAAATAGTCTTTTTTTTCCCCTTGGTTCTCTTGTTTCCAAAGGCCTGCTACCATAACAGATGAGCAGCAACATTCTATTCAAATGTATATTGTGGTGCTTTAAACTAATAGGAATTTATCAAATAGTTTAAGGTGTATGCATCTGTTCTCAATTCAGATTGTTTAATTTTTTTTCCTGTTTATCTCTTGTTAAAAAGATCTTCATCTGAGAAAGATTAGCTACTTACATGTATTTTCTAATCATCTTTAATATTAAAAATGATGTGAATCTGTAGATACTCTGTCAAGGTGTCTCAGTGTTTTCTACCTTAAAACATCTGCAGTAGCAAATAACTCCTGGCTGTAAAACAATGTGATGCTAATGTATAACTTAACATACTGTGTTAAAAACCAAAAAATCTTTTTTAAAAAATGTTAAGTTTAAGGCAGTATTTCAGTCATTCTTCATGTAATGTTGATTATTTCCTTTTTTTTTTTTATTTTGCCACACAACTTCTTCCTCATAAAATATTTTGATTTTTAAGTTTAAGGATCACACCAGGCAGTGCCCAAAGCTACTACCAAAAGCACTATGTAGAACCAGAAATCAAATGCAGGTTATATGCATGCAAATGTATACTCCAGCCCTCTGAGTCATCTCCTGACTGTTGTTTTGATTTTGTGTGTGATTTTTGGGTCACACCCGGCAGTGCTCAGGGGTTACTCCTGGCTCCATGCTCAGAAATTGCTCCTGGCAGGCACGGGGGACCATATAGGACGCTGGGATTCGAATCGATGACCTTCTGCAGGAAAGGCAAACGCCTTACCTCCATGCTATCTCTCCGGCCCCTTGTTTTGATTTTTTTTTTTTTGTTTTGTTTTTGGGTCACACCCGGCAGTGCTCAGGGGTTACTCCTGGCTCCATGCTCAGAAATTGCTCCTGGCACGGGGGACCTCCATGCTATTTCCCGGGCCCCCTTTGTTTTGATTTTTAAAAGCCATAATTTTGCGAAATTTTCAGGTTAAATATAATGAATTTGTAGTTTTGGGACTTTATGTACCTTTTTTCAGGATTTTTTTGGGGGGGAGGGTGAAAATGTTTTGTTTATTGAACCATACCTAGCTCTGTGCTTCTGGGTCACTCCTGGCCATGTTTGGGAAACTAAATGGTGCCTGAGATTGAATCCCTTTGTTTTGTTTGATTTGGGTCATACCTGGTGATGCTCAGAACAACTCCTGACTGCATTTAGAAATTACTCCTGGTGCTGCTAAGGGGACCAGATGGGATGACAGAGATTGCAGTGCAAAAGCTTCCAACTGGTGCACTTGATGTCATTAAGATGAAATAAAAATCATTAAATTTCTTACAAAAAGCACAAGTTACCACATGTAAGGCAAATGCTCTACCCAGTGTACTATAGCTCCATTCTCTGAGATGGAAACCTTTGAACTCTCATCTGGTGCCAACTTTCTTATATTAATCAGGGTTGTTTACCATAAAAACACTGAAACACTATAGATATACATTTCTTTGTAGGTAAATAATAAAAATAAATTTTAAATGATATATTCGTCTTTCAACAAAATGGAAGGGATTTATAGTAAAAAGTATCCTTCAATGTAGTAATTCCTTCCCTCCAAACAACTGATTTAAAGGAAAGTTTTAAATACTTTACATGCCAACTAGTTTAAGACTTGTCAAGAAAATATAGAGCAGAATCCAACAGGAGCTTTAAAAATTTCTGTAGACATAGTAAAGCAGGTTTAACTCTCGCTTACATTGAACTGTAATGCATAACACATGATACCTTGAGCTCTCCACAAAATCTCCGCAAAATGGTCTTTGAATGCAGAACGCTGTGAGCACCACCAGGTGCTTCCCCTAAAATGAGCCTTACATTGCTTTAAATAAAAATGTGGCTCTACAACTGCTTTTTTAGTGTTGAACACAGAATTTGTAAGTGTGATTTTGGGCAACAGCATGCCAAAGGCTATGTTCTGCATATGGAGAATTTTTTTTTTTTTTGGTTTGGTTTTTCATTCACACCCGGTAACGCTCGGGGTATACTCCCGGCTATGTACTCAGAAATCACTCCTGGCCTGGGGGGACCATATGGGACATGGGGGATCCAACCTCAGTCCATCCTAGGCTAGAGCCGGCAAGGCAGACGCCTTACCGCTCCGGCCCTGGGAGAATAATTTTTAATTATTTTTCTTTTTTTAGACTTAAGATAACCCCCTAGAGGAAAACATAAATTAGATTCTTATCTGCATGGCATTTTGAAATGTTCAGATATGTCTTCAAGGCACATATTTAAGAGTCTATTAAGTTACAGTAGTGAGAATTTAATCTGAAATTCTGTGCTTTTTGTAAGAAATTTAATGATTTTTATTTCATCTTAATGACATCAAGTGCACCAGTTGGAAGCTTTGCACTGCTGATATTCTTTATACCTGATAGCTATTCTTCCTTGGGAATTTTTTTTAGAATTTTATACTTAGCTATTTTAAGCTAGAGACGCTTATATTTTTAGCTACACATTTTAGTCAATATGCCCACTGTAATATCAGCACAGGGACTCATTACAATAGGCCTACAGCTCTCACAGATAAAGAACCAGGTTCTCTGGGTTATCTTTGTAGCTGCCTCCAAAATTCTGGTTAAATCTTTGTGCCTTGGGAAGCAATGTAAGGACAATCTTCCTATAAGTTAACATTCACCTCTGGGAAAGGAAATCTATTTCTAATGCCCAAATATTGTCAATCTTTTTCTATAAAAGAGTATGAATTTGAACAAATGTTTTTAAATGGGAAAAATATTTTAATTCCTGAAACATTATTCTTTTGTTTTTTACATAGATATTATAACAGAGCTTAGTAAAATATTCAGATTGTTGATAAAGTGTTCACAATTGACTCTTTATATATTAAGGTTTTTTTTTACTACTTAAGTGATTGCATCAATTTTCTAATTCACAAAGTACATTTGGAATTTGAGTATATTTTTTGAAGAAATACTTATGGAGAGTTTACTCTGTGCCAGTGATAAGATAAAAGCTTTAAGAAAAACTTTAACCATCAAAACTAAGAAAAGTAGGGTCAGAGCAATACAACAGTGCATAAGGAACTTGCTTTGCACCCAGCCACTTAAGTTTTGATTCGACTGACCTGGCATCCATTAAGGTCCCAAGAGCTCCACAAGGAGTGGTCTTTGAGCTTAAAGCCAGGAGAAAACTCTGAGCACTTTTGGAGATGGCTCAGAAACTATGAATAAATGCATAAATAAGTCTAAGAAAAGTTAAGCAACCTAAAGGTCTAAATTTAAGATATAGAGGCAAAGCATGGGTGGGGCAGTTTCCTAAAAAGGCTTCCTGGTGCTGTTTCACTAGATGAATCCTGCTAGAATGACTTCAAAAGTCAAAGCTTAGGATTTCTATGAACTAAACAATTCAACAGGCCCCAGGGCAATTTACAAAAACCTTTAATTGGTCCTCAAACAATTAAGACAATAAGAACCATCTACTCTAATGCAATTTTTTTTCACTTGAAAAAGTATGTGCTTTGGGATGTTTTGACATATATGCATGGGAATTCAGTCTTAACAAACCTACTAGTTTTAATATTATATGATTTGACTACCAGGAGCTCTCAATGTAATTTTAAACCATGTTGTTAAAATTAGAGGCCACCAGTCCTGTTTTACTTTGAGATATTCTAACCTTACCTTAGAGTATTGGAGTCACTATTTGTTCTTTTGTTGGAATGGGTTGGATTTTGTTTCCATTCTTTTATTGTTTGTTTGTTTTTTTGGAAGGGGGTTGGAATTCTTTGTTTTGTTTTGTTTTGTTTTTATTTTAGCCATGCATACTGGTTCTTAGAGATGATTCCCAGCTCAGTACATGGGATCACTTCCAGCAGTGCTCCAGATTATTGTGCAGTGCTACAATAAAACTCAGGGGTCAAGAATGCAAAACCTGACTCTAACTTTATGATCTTTCTTTTGACTGCGTCTATATTTAGAGAAAGATGTAGGCAACGTATCAATCCTTCAAATTAGTGAAGGAGTTTAAAGAAAAAGTAATGAAGAAATTTGAAAATATTGATTTAAAAAATGGCCAAAACCCCCAATGTACTGGAGCCCAGAGAGATAGCACGGTGATAGGGCATTTGCCTTGTATACAGCTGACCCGGGACAAACCTGAGTTGATCCCTGGCATCCCATATGGTCCCCTGAGCCTGCCAGGAGCAATTTCTGAGCACAAAGCCAGGTGTAACTCCTAAGTGTCACCGGGTGTGACCCTCCCCAAAAACCCCTAAAATACTGACCAGGAGGGGGCCGGAGAGATAGTATGGAGGTATGGTGTTTGCCTTGCATGCAGAAGGATGGTGGTTTTAATCCTGACATCCCATATGGTTCCCCCGAGTCTGCCAGGAGTGATTTCTGAGCGTAGAGCCAGGAGTAACCCCTGAGCGCTGCCAGGTGTGACCCAAAAATCAAAAAATAAATGAATAAAATAAATATTGACCAGGAAAAAGATGTTTCAAAGATATAACTGATATGTTTTTAATACTTGAGAATTATCTGAGGGAGAGTGACTAGACTTAATGTACCTGTAGCCCTAGAGATAGAATCTACAGGAAGTAAATATTTCTACATAACAGGAAGATATTTCTTTATCATTCTGGAGGTAAACTGAGGACTTTGTAAAGAAGTTCTGAGTATTTCCCATGTTTAAACTAGCGTCTCCAAACTTAGCAAAAGCAAGTAAACATAGGTCTGTGCTTCATTTTCCTTCCAATCAATCATTATCTCTCCATCACTTTCAGGGGCTCTAGTCAGAAGACTGCAACTGCCTTTTTATTTTTCCATAATGTATAAGTTTTATTCAGTGGATAAGGCTGAAGCAAAAAGCCCCAGAATCAGCTCCGAGTAAAAGCCCTTGCCTTCCACAGACCCTTGCTTTTATAAATCAGAATCAGGTACCACCCTAGGGTGGGAGCAGAATGCCAAGTCACACCCTAGGGTAGGGCACAATCATTGATCTGGGCAGGATCAGCAACATAATAATCAAATACCTTTTTTTTTTTGGTCTTTTTGTGTTTATTCTAATTCCCCTCATTTGTGTAATATTTTCCAAAGGAAATGTTGACTTCACAAATGCAAATCTGATTGGTTCACCTCTCTCAACTCCCTATTCTTTAAGTCTTGCTTTTGCTTAAGAAACTAAACTCCCAGATTGATAATATCTTTTGTAAATTCCGCATTCAAGCGGGCTCCTAGCTCTGCAGCCTCATTTGCTCCAGTTCAGGCCTATTCACCTGAACTCTACCTAGCTTCCAAACATACTTTCTCTCACAACAGGGAGAACTTTTTTATTTGAATTTCTTTTACTTACAGCCCTCTATCCAACTGAGTTCATATCACATTCCTGGCTAGAAATTCAAGTCTACACCCTCCTAACTAGCTTTAAATTTCCCTTGTCTCAAACAATGACTTTGCTAATAACACCCTTCTCGTTTTGTAGCATTGCTTTCTGGAATTATTTTATTAATTCCCATCTTCCATATCATATGTATATATAACTGAATATAAGCATATTGTGCTTAGCATCTTTTTCTATTGATGCTATCTTTAGGTACCAGTCACTATTGTAAATATCATCCCATGCATTGTAGCATTTAGTTATAAACACTCTTTTACTTGCCTTTAATATTAGTAATTCTGGGGCTGAAGAAATAGCATGGAGGTAAGGCATATGCCTTACTTGCAGAAGGCTGGTGATTCGAATCCTGGCATCCCATATGGTCCCCTGAGTCTGCCAGGAGCGATTTCTGAGCATAGAGCCAGGAGTAACCCCTGAGCGCTGCCGGGCGTGACAAAAAATATATATTAGTAATTATCCCTATACATATTCATGTGTAGGGAGAACTCTTGGGGATTTACTGAATAACTGATTAGTGTATTTTCAAGAGAATTTAGATGAATATGTAGAAGGTTAGAAAAATAAAAGAGATGAAAGACTGCAGTGATGGTTGGTAAGGTTCCTAGTAATATTGAGTATCATTGATTTTGTATATTTGATTCAACTTTTCATAATTGTCAGTAACTCTTTGTTATGATTCAGGGTCTTCGGAACTACCTATTGATGTTATTTGCATTTTGCATCATCTTGACTGGAATGCTATGCACTGCCTTTTCAAAACTCTAACAATCACAATACCGGCAGATGGCACCAGTAGCTAAGAGAATGCCTCTTCTTGATGCCAGAAAGAAAGCTGAGAACAGTTCATTTTCTTCCTGCAAGCAGATTTCAGCCTGGCATAAGGTGGATAATTGACTTTTCTCTGACAGAACCGAAAAATGAGCAAAAACTGTGTTTTAGTATGGTATAAACAAAAATACTTCTAATGAGCTATTTATAATGGTACAGCTTCACTTATTGTCTATTAATCTAAGTGTATTACATTTACTACAATAAACATGTAGGGTTGCACAATGGAGGAAATGTGGTGTTCATATACAAATAGTTTAGTTCAACACTCATTGAGAGAAGGAAGAGGTAGAAAAAAATGAGAAATGGGAAAAGAAGAGAAATGATTTACTTTATAATAGAATTATATTTCAAAGACAGTCAATCCTTTGCTATAAAAACTAAATGTCAGAGTTGGTAACTAAAAGGACAAATTCATTATTTTTCAACAAAACACTTTGTAGGGGTAGAACCCTGCCCATGGCACCCAGTAATCCCAGGCTCTGTCTCAGGAATCACTCCTGGTGGATATCAAAAGATAAATATGTGTTGCTATGTTGTTGATCCGGGGATTGAACTTGGTTCATCTATGTGCAAGGCACATACTTTATCTTCTCTGTCTCCTGCCCCTGTCACATGTGTTTTTATTTTCAGATATCATCTGATTCATGTCATAACATTCTTGTTCAAAATGCTTTTGATTATCTATGGATAAAATTCGTTCTCAGAAAACAAAGCTTCCCAGATTTATTTATAAATTTATACATATATATAGATATATATACATTCACATATTCCTATACATTATTTAAAATTGGCCTTGAGGGGATTAGGAATGGACTTCCATTCCTAGGGGATTAGGAATGGACTAAACTGAGGTTCTAGTTTCTCACAGTAGAAGTACAAACAGCACTCTTTTGGGTGTATAATTTAAGATGTTTTTCTCATATATACTTTTCTACATTTAAGAAGGGAGATTTTCTTCCTATTTTACCTGGTACTTTTCACTATCATGAGAAAATTGCATACAGCACTGGTTTTGTTTCTTTAAGAGGAAAAAATGTACTAGCCAATACAAAGTTGATTACAGAGGTTCCCCCCAAACATTAATAGAATAATAATCATAGAACATCTAGTCAGCAATGAATTTCCTCTTTCCAAACTGAGATTATATCAGTAGACTATTTCAGGGATACAGAAGAATAGAATTCTGCTTATGTGTGGACAATCTGGGGCCCACTTGTGTTGGTTTAAATCTCATCTCTTTATTGCATTAATTTGAATCTGTTCCTGAGCTCCATGTATCAGATTTTTCATTTATAAATTGGGAGTGATGATATTGTTCTCATATGGTATTGGGAAGTTCAAATGAATTCACATTTGTCAATATGTTCATGAATCTAGCCATTGGCAAGCATAGTATTATTCTTAGCTATTGTTATTATAAGATGTTTGAGAAAGAAAACAGGCATCATCTGTAGATTACAGAATACCTTGTACAACTACCTCCTTTACCAATATAATTATTCCTCTCTCAGAGTGCAATTTAAGTGCTGGTTTTTGATGAATTGCAAAGCAAACTTTAATTATAATAAAGTCATAAAGTTCACCCCAAGTCTAACCTGAAATACCAATAATAGTTCTAACATAATTTATCATTATCTATGTCACATTGTTTGAATGAACAAATATGATATGAAAACTTTTTTCATTTAAGTGTCATAATTTTTAGTTATTTGCTAAAATTCCTAGTTTATAAACAAAACTTTTAATAAAAAGTAAAACAATTGGCAGAATAAGTGGGTGGGGGGAATTCTTATAGGAAACATAAAGTGTATACTTCCCATGCAGCTGATCACACTTCAATAAAAAAGAATCACATCTCGTCCCCCAGCCACATTCACCACCAAGAGTGCTTAGGAGTAACTCTTTTTCATTTAAGTGTCATAATTTTTAGTTATTTGCTAAAATTCCTAGTTTATACCAATAACGTAAGAATAGTGTGAGGAGGGCCCACTGCGATGGCACAGCAGTAGGGCATTTGCCTTGCATGCACTAACCTAGGATGGACCTTGGTTCAATCTCCCAGTTTCCATATGATCCCCTAAGCCAGGTGCGATTTCAGAGTGCATAGCCAGGAGTAACCCCTGAGCATCACCAGGTGTGCCCCCCCCAAAAAAAACCCCAAACAGACAAAAAACGAATAGTGTGAGGAAAAAACAACCTTCTTCAAAATGATTATTAAGCAAACAATTTCTTTGAGCCATTGTTAAATCTAAATTTCTTTGCTCAATTTTGAAAATTAATGCTTGTATTGAGTTATGAAGCTTTATTTTTCTTAGCCTAGCCAGTCAACTCCATGAGTTCACTTTAACTTTTTGTCCCTCCCCACTGTACTATCACCCTCTTCTGTTTATTTTGAAAGAACAAATAGCCTAGTATTTTCCCCAAGCTACTAAATCTTTTACTCTTGATGCATTTTTTTTGATATGGCGGATTTTACTATTCAGATATGCAGTTGTCCTAACATGGAGGCTCAGGACCCTTGGGAACTGAATTTGTGAAAAATATTATTACTCTTATAAGCCAACCTGTCAATTGATCAAAGAGTAGATATTCAAAACTTGTTCTAAGCCCAAAATTCCCAAGTGTTATCAGATGGAATATCTACTTAAATAAATTAAGTAGTTTGATGGGGAGGAAGTAGAGAAAGGACAGGAAAAAAGACAAAACAATACAGATGAGGCAGATAAAAGCACATCACATGATCAAGGCCCGATAAAGGAATGGAGTGTTTCTAATGCAGACAGTGGTTCCTGAATCATCTGACTATGCGATGGATATTGTCTGGTGTTCTTGGAGCTGCTAATTACATCCTTGTCTGTGTCAGTATTGGTGGAGTTGTAAAGCACACAGTGAAAAACTAGAAACCATTTATGCCAGTTAGGCACATTCAAAAAATCAAAATGATACGATTTATCTAAAACTTTGCATCTGTAAAATATCAAAAATTATATATGCCAATTTTGCTCACACATATGCTTATGTACATGTTACTTTGAACATACCATAATCTCTCTGTGACCAAGTTATATGTCTTTAAAATAGGTTGAATTACACACACACACACTCACACACACATACACACATACACACACACACACACTGTAACAAGTATTCTAATCTGATATAGATAACTCATAATATATAGTGCCAGGGATAAAACCAAGATCAGTATGCAATTCAATATAAAGCATTGAGTAAATCATAATAAAATTTCTTTAAAATCAGTTTACAAAATACATGAAATGTTATTTTAGTTCTGCATATGTTGATATACATGAATGAGTCCTCAAATTACAAGTACATAAATAGCATCTAGTATAACTACATGTAGCCATGAATAAGTTAAAAAGTTTAGAATTGGGATCTCTCCAGACAGCAGACATTCAGCTTAAATAATTAGGGAAATTTTTTAATGTTGTGAATTTAAAATGAAATTGTCGCATAAAAAAAGGCATCTGCTTGTCTTTAGCTAGTCATGTATTGTTGTTAACTCTTCTGTATGAATGCATTTTCAAATTTGTCCACCAGAGGCCAGTATTGGTTTATTGAAAAATTATGTTAAAAAATAAAAAATTTTTTTAATTTGAACTTACCCCTTTTGCCTCTTCTGAAATGACCTTGCCATCTACAGATTTTCAAAATACGAAACAGAAATAAAACTATTTTGTGTTTTATACAATTCAATCTAGTTCTTAATGTGCCATCTGTGTGTGCTATTAGATTTTCATTAACTTTTTACTTCTATTTGAATTTTATCACTTAATTTCCTAGGAGATAAATATTATCCAGAATATAAATTTGTTTTTAGTTACTTAGACATTGTTTCCTTAGAATTTCCAGCACACAAAAGTCATTTCACACAGTCATTGCTATTAATACTAGTGAATGTTATTTACGAAAAATTGCACCAGAAGTTAGTATCTTCTCATCCAATGAAGAGAAATCATTACTAAATCATTAAAGTAAATGGTATAGATCTAAGTTTCTCTAATAATTCTTTATCTTCACTGACATTTTAGGCCACAGAGACCAGACACTATTTGCCTGCTATGTTTGAAGTCCTTTTGCAATCAGAAACCTAAAATGTTTCCCAGTAAACTATTAATCAATCATTTGGATTTTGCCTATGGATCTATTTCTAGAAATATATATCCATCACTAGGAAACCAAAGTAAGGAAGTTGTGACCTCAGTTCCTTTTCATATAAACAATAGTATTGTCTTAATAAAAATGTTTGTTTCAAATGGACAAACAAGCCTGATATTTATTTAAGATCTGATATGACTAGCGGAAAATTATCATAAGCTAATTCTATGAAAATTGGAAAGTTAGGCTATATAAAATTGACCAATCATAAACATTTTCCAAAATCTCTTTCTCTATATTTAGTAAAAGAGCCCATCGAAGGTCAATTAGAGTCCTCTTTCTTCAAAAATAGTGTCTCCGTTGTGATCCTAATGAGAACTTGGGGTCTGATTCATATATGTGTATGATCTGAGTAATACATTTATCAACTTTGATATGTTAACGTGTCATATTTCTTACACAAGCAGTAAGAAAATAAACTATGTCTCATTGAATTCTATGTCTGCAAAGAGTCAACTTGGCATCAGATACATTCCTACAGGAAGAATTTTCTCAGACTCTTGGCTCTCTCTACATCTGCAGTATTTCATGTAAATGTGGGTTTCTTTTTTATGGCTGTTGCAAAATCAAAAATTCCTGATCATTGCTAAAATTCAGTGCTTTGTAGGGTGATTTCTCTTCCAGAAGAGATGTTTCAAAACTGTAACACAGGAAGAACCATAATTTTATTCATCTTTTGG
The DNA here is from genome assembly GCA_004027635.1 of Crocidura indochinensis. NCBI lineage: Eukaryota > Metazoa > Chordata > Mammalia > Eulipotyphla > Soricidae > Crocidura > Crocidura indochinensis. The sequence continues at coordinate 42,115 of PVKC010002683.1, forward strand.
GTTATTTTACTGATTTCTGTGTCCCAGCTGTTTGACTTATTATTCTT